>SKCR01054127.1:0-62965 GCA_019454045.1 Zanthoxylum bungeanum | reverse complement strand
AATGTACGATTCCTCGGAGAGTATCAACAATTTTAAATCTATCCCAGTAGATCTTTATTCCTAGAATAAATGTTGTTTCTCCAAGAATTCTACGGAGAATTTTTCATGAAAGCCAAGCTTTCACCGATTGTATTATGGGAATATCATTTCCAAGAAATGACATATCATCATTTTATAGGACATCACTGTCAGTGTGCTCCCACTAACCTCCTTATATACACAAGAATCATTTTTGTTTTGAATTAAATCATACACCATTATGATTACATCAAAATGATAATTCCAAGAACCCTATGCTTGCTTCAATCCATCCATGGATCGATTAACCTGCAAACCTTGTTTTCTAGTTTTGGTACGACAAAACCGTCAGGATGTTGCAAACATCCTCCTAAAGGTTTCTGTAAGGAAAACGATTTTGACGTTCAGCTGTCATATTTCATAAATGAAACATGCAGCTTCAGCAAGCATTATCCAAATGGATATAACAATGGCAACAAGTAAAAGGTTCCTCATAATCGACACAATGATGATAATGATACCTTTTCGCTACAAGCCTAGCTTAGTACGTTGGTATGCTGCCTTTCATGTATGTCTTCCTTGAAGACTTATATAGTACGATTAGGCACAATGCCTTGCGGTACATCAACTAGTATCCAAACTTGGTTGATATACATGGAATCCATTTCGGACATCATGGCACTTTGTCATAATAGGGAGTCGATACCCTGTATCACTTCCTCATACGTAGTCAGTTCGTATTCCTCAATAAGATTGACATCTTTATGAGGTGAGATCAGAAACCCGTACCTCCCAGGTTGTTTTCTGAATTTCTCCGACTTACGTGGTTCTTGTGTATTCGAAGATTATTGGTATAGTTTCATCTTTGATGAACTATTTGTGTTCCATTAAGAAATCAGTGCCTGGAATAGTATTACTCCGATTTTCATCGAGTTTTACTTTCCTCCCACTTACCACTGCATATAGTTATTCCTCATAGGAAAAACTGCATGGCGAGCAACAATTACATTGTTCTCTTGTGATTTGTATAAGTACTATACTTTGGTATCCCTAGGATAACCTACAACTTGGCACTTATCCGATTTGGGTTCTGGTTTGGTATCATCCAAACATATGCCTAGCAAAGCCAAATCTTCAGGAATGAGAAACCTGGTTTCATTCTTGTTCATATCTAATATGAAGTCTGTCAAACAGATTTTTATGGAACCTTATTCAAAATAAGTTCTGCACTGTTTATGCGTATCCGTTGAAGGAAATGGTAGCTCAGAGCGACTCATGATTAACCTTATCATGTCCAAAAAAATTCGGTTACTCTGTTCGGACACACCGTCAAATTGACGTGTTCCGGGAGGAGTCCTCATTGAAAGAATTCTATACTCTTTCAAGTATTTGAGAAACTTATTGCTTAAGTATTTTCATCATAGTCTAACCGTGACGGTTTAATACTTTAGCCGATCTGTTTGTCTATTTCGTGTTTAAACTGTAAAAGTTTCAGATTTGTGTTTCAAAAGAAACACATAACCATAACGCGATGCCACATCCATAAAGGTCACGAAACATTCATATCCACCTCTAGCCTAGCTAGATATGGGCTCACCTATGTCACTATGAACTATGGCTAACAGGTCGGTGACACTTACACTTTTACCAAGTAAATAATGCTTTAGGTACTTTACCCAATAAACTAGATTCGTAAACTTTATTTGAATCGAATCAAATATGTCCTAGTACCCACTCTTCAAAAATGTGGATATACGATTCTTGTTAATTGTGTCCCAGACAACAATGCCACAATTAAGTTTCAACTGATTAATTCAGTTTGAGCGATTTGTTTGTCATGTTATATGTTTGAGATTTATTTATATTCAAAATTTTAAATACTGTTATTCACATCTAATGTGTTTATCTCAATATCATCTTTATCTAATGAAACACTTTAGTGTTCTAGAATATAAAGGTATACCCGCAACGGGTTAAACCCTAATATAGAGATAATGTATCTAGTCAAACTAGTTACATTTTAACAGTTTCCTAATTTAAGTACACACCCGAAGGCAGTTCCTAAACTTAGGTATCTACGGTTAAAACAGCGACTTCCGTCCCATTTCCAATTCGCAGATTAATCTCATCTGAAGTCAGTATCCTGCTTACAGCAGATTCTGCACAACAGTACATATTTATGTACCACACTAAGTATTTAAAATCCAATTTTAATACTAGTATTGAACATAATTATGACAAACATATTTGAAGTCACAGCCTTGCTCGTCTTCAATTCCTTCATGTCTGCTTTGTTCAAACGGCAGTCACGCTTCCGCGATCCCGTTTGCCACAATTTAGCCAGACATTTTGGGATATGTCCTTTTATCTTCCCAGAAGATTATAATGATTTTTCCTTTGCCCTTTTCCACACTCTAGAAGCCTTCGGCCTAGCCTTGGCCTTCTGGGATGTTGAAGTAAGGTGCGACTTGCGCTACTTGCCTTATTGCAAAATTTGGCTTCGACTCCTTAAGTATAGCCATTAACTCTCCAAGAGTTTAGTATTGCAATTTAATACTTCTAAGATCTAAAGATAGATCTATGAAGATCCTTCAATTTCAATATAATACTATAATGATCTAATCCTTAGTTCTGATTAAGAAATTAAGGAGTCTTTTTGGCAAGCTTAATGTATTAAGCACTAAAGTTATCATTACATGAATCTTCTAAAGATCATGCTCTACTATTTGCTTAACTTCGGGCTTAGGCCTAATATGTTATTTTATCAAATAAAGTAACTTATTAGTTTCCAGGACCATCATGATATTTTATTCCCAATTTTGAAAATTAAACCATTTAAATACATTTTCCCTAGGACTATGTTTTAAATGCCAATCTTTCAATTTATCTTGATTCTAATAGTCCAACTATTTAATCAACGATTTAAGTATAATTTATTATAAAGATTACTATAGTCCAACTATATAATCAACTATAATTTAATTGATTAAATTCAATTATATTGATTACTATAATCCAATTATAAAATCAACTATTAATTGAATAGTTTGAATACAGTCCAACTGTTTTAAAACAATGATTAATTATTAGTCCAACTAATATATTAATTTATTGACGAATAATTTGTAATGAGCGCGTATGGCAAGTTACTAAACGAATATTGTAAATTTAATACTTGCCTCCCACCCTCTAACCCTCTGTGGAGTACTCGGGAAACCTTGTTTCCTAGTGGGCTAGGATCCCGTTAAATGTCACACAATCTTGACTTTGGCCAACAAATTGTATGATAATTAACTAGGTAGATCTCTAAGATCAATTGGATCCCATCCAATTCCTAGATCCAGTAGGTGGACATCTGACCGGCGTAAACACACGTATAACGCAAGCGTACGTATCTTTCAAGTAGTATAAAAAGTATCGATCCCACGAGGACTTAATACCTAAGCTATTAATTTTATGAGGTCAAATGATTACTAATATCTAACATGTTGTTTGATTGATTTGAAATGGTGACAATTCTAAATTTAAAAGCAAGTAATAAAATTGTTCGAAAGTAGGTTTTAAGAAAATTCAATATTAAAAACTATCTAGGGTTGTGATTTATTCCAATATTATTTAAAGATGAAGTGGTTATCTTATAGTTGGGTAATATATTGATTTATTATCCTGAAACACTAAATTATGTAAAAGCCTCTTCCGATGGTCAATTACAAATACCTAGTATAATCCAATTGAACCATATGTCTATGTCAACCAAATTACCTAGATTCATTAAGATTAAGTTCCAATTTGGCTACCCTCGCCCGATAGGTATAGTACCAATAGACACAATGCCTTCTGGTACATCAACTAGTATCCAAACTTGGTTGATTTACATGGAATCCATTTCGGACATCATGGCACTTTGCCATAATAGGGAGTCGATACCTTGTATCACTTCCTCTTACGTAGTCAGTTCGTGTTCTTAAATAAGATTGACATATTTACGAGGTGAGATCAGAAACCCATACCTCCCAGGTTGTTTTCTGACTCTCCCCGACTTACACGGTTCTTGTGTATTCGAAGATTGTGGTACATTTTCATCCTTGATGAACTGCTTGTGTTCCATTAAAGAATCGGTGTCTGGAACAGTATTACTCCGATTTTCATCGAGGTTTACTTTCCTCCCACTTACCACTGCATATAGGTATTCCTCTTAGGAAAACTGCATGGCGAGCAATAATTACATTGTTCTATAGTGAGTTCTATAAGTACTATACTTTGGTTTCCCTAGGATAACCTACAATTAGGCACTTATCCGATTTGGGTTCTAGTTTGGTATCATCCAAACATATGCCTAGCATTCCAAAATCACCAGGAATGAGAAAACCCGGTTTCTTTCCTGTTCATATCTAATATGAATTCTGTCAAACAGATTTTTATGGAACCTTTTTCAAAATAAGTGTTGCACTATTTAAGGCATATCCCTTGAAGGAAAATGGTAGCTCAGAGCGACTCATGATTAACCTTATCATGTCCAACAAAATTTGGTTTCTCAGTTCGGACACACCGTCAAAATGAGGTGTTCCGTGAAGAGTCCACATTGAAATAATACTATACTCTTTCAAGTAATTGAGAAACTTATTGCTTAAGTATTTTCCATTACGGTCTAACCGTGACGGTTTAATACTTTAGCCGATCTGTCTGTCTACTTCGTGTCGAAACTCTTTGAATTTATCAAAAGTTTCCGATTCGTGTTTCAAAAGAAACACATAACCATAACACGATGCCACATCCATAAAGGTTACGAAGTATTCATATCCACTTCTAGCCTAGCTAGACATGGCCCACTTATGTCACAATGAACGAGGGCTAACAGATCGATGGCACTTGTACTTTTACCAAGTAAAAGGTGTTTTAGGCACTTTGCCTAATAAACTAGATTCGTAGACATCATTTGAATATGATCAAATCCGTCCTAGTATCCACTCTTCAAAAGTTTGGATATACGAGTCCTATTTAATGTGTCCCAAACAACAATGCCACAAATAAGTCTCATCTGATTAAATCAGTTTGAGCTATTTGTTTGTCATGTCATATGTTTGAGATTCAATTATATTCAAAATATAAATACTGTTATTCACATCTAATGTGTTTATCTCAGTATCATCTTTATAAAATAAAACACTTTAGTGTTCTAGAATATAAAGGTATGCCGCAACGAGTTATACACTGATATAGAGATAATGTTTCTAGTCAAACTAGTTACATTGTAACAGTTTCCTAATTTAAGTACACACCCAAACTGTAGTTCCTAAACTTATATATCTACGGTTAAAGCAGTGACTCTCGTCCCGTTTCCAATTTGTAGATAAATCTCAAATGAAGTCAGTTTCCTACTAATCAGCAGATTCTGCACAACAGTACATATCTTATGTACTACACTTAGTATCAAAATCCAATTTTGAAACTAATAGTGAACATGTTTATTACAAACATACTTGAAGGCGGAGCCTTGCCCCACCTTCAATTCCTTCATGTCTTCCTTGTCTATACAGCAGTCACGCTTCCAGTGACCCCGTTTGCCACAGTTTAGGTAGACATCTTGGGATATGTCATTTGTCTTCCTAGAAGACTGTGATGATTTTGCCTTTGCTCCTTTTAGAAGCTCTGGCTGTGCTTCCTTGTGCATAGCCATCAACTCTCCAAGAGTTTACTCTTGGTTCACAATGAACCTGCCCCAGCTTTCGGGTAGAGACTGTAAGATCAAATCTTTGGTAGTCTCAGCCACGTAGGTAATGCCCAACTAACCTAGCTGATCGATGTCAGCAATCATCTGCGACACCTAGTGCTCGACAGATGTACCCTCTGACATACACGAGCTAAAGAGCTTCTTTTGCAATTTTTACTTCTAAGATTTAAGAATAAATCTATGAAGATCTTTAATTTCAACATCATGGTACAATGATCTAATCCTTAATTTTGATGATGGAATTAAAGTATCATTGTGGTAAGCATAATGGATTGAGCACTAAAGTTATCATCACATGAATCTTCCAAAGATTATGTTCTACTATTTGCTCAATTACGGGCTTAGGCCCAAGAGGTTTCTCTATCAAATAAAGTAACTTCTCAGTTTCCAGGACTATCCTGAAGTATCATTCCCAATTTGAAAATTAAAGTCGTTTAATGACATTTTCTCCCAGGATTATGTTCTAAACGCTAATCTTTCAATTATCTTGATTGCTATAGTCCAACTATCTAATCAACGATTTCAGGTACTAATTAATATAATGATTACTATAGTCTAACTATCTAATCAACTATAATTTAATTGGTTTAAATTCAAATATATTGATTACTATAATCCAATTATATAATCAACTATAATTGAAGTAGTTTGAATACAGTCCAACTGTTTAATTATAACAACGATTAAATATTAGTCCAACTAATATATTAATTTGATGACGAAAAATTTGAAATGAGCGCGTATTGGCAAGTAACTAAACGAATATTGCAAATTTAATACTTGCCTCCCACTATTTTTCGGCGAACCTCTAACCCTCTGTTGAGTACTCGGGAAACCTTGTTTCCTAGTGGGCTAGGATCCCGTTAAATAACACACAATCTTGACTTTGGCCAACAAATTGTATGATAATTAACTAGGTAGATCTCTAAGATCAATTGGATCTCATCCAATTCCTAGATCCAGTAGGTAGACATCCAAGTCCGAAACATATATCTTATATATGCCAATATATCCAATATATTCCCTAACCTTTTTCCTCTGAATCAACTAAGCCTTGGCTTTGGCACAACAAACTTAATGATCCCAGTTAAGCGGAACCCATTGACCTTGGAAAGCTTCGTAATCGATGTCGATAGACAAGAAGTGATATTGACTTTGGCCAACAAATAACAACTTGGACAAGACACCGATATGGAACAAAGCTTTCATGATTCAAACACATCCGCGATGGACAAAGGTCTTGACTTTGGCCAACAAACAAGTGCCAATCTTGGATCTTGAGAATGAATCATTCAATGGAAGGAAAAATGCTTAATATGTGTTGAGGGTTTTTCGCGTAATTGGCAACCAATTAATTATCTTTGTTAAGGTCTCATCATCATACACCCTTAAACATGCATTATAAATACATAATAAGGCGCGTAAATAAATTTAATAATGATATGCAGATGGATATTTAAAACATTGTTCCTAGAATAAATCTCTCAATTTCCTCTCTCCGGTTAGCACAAATCTTACTTCTACCCGATTACATAACACTTCTAAAGAAACCTCATTTACATTAAGGGGAATATGTGAGAAGAGAAATACAAATAGTCAAAAGGTAATAGGCTGGACAAGCAGGTCCAATTTAATAAATTCTAAATTTATTACAACAATTTCCAAAATTGCCCTCACCCATCTAATATCCATCCGATATACATTATTCATACATCGCATCCATGTATTCACACAAAACATGTTATCAATCAATCTAATCCAATTAATTAATCTGAAATTAATGACCATCCAATGTTCAAACAACGATTTGATTTTGCTCGAGTCAAACTCGTTTAAGAATAAGTACTCAAAGTACGAATTCTTGAATTATATTAAACTACAACATTAAATCTAATTTAATTTGTATTTAATACTAATTCTATATTTAATTCTAAATTAAATAATTACACTTTTTGATGTACCTTTACGACTTAGATTCTAAATCTAATCGTTACGGGTCTCAAAGCCCAATTAACATCCAATGTCAATTTAATTAAAGTCCAATGGGCTTTCAATTAATTTATTAAGGCATGGACTTTGGTCAATATGGGTCAAACCCAAATACCAAATACCATTTAAGGAATCACCCTTATTTGCCAAGAAACCAATTTAGGGCCATTAGGCCCAATTAAAATTAAAGGTCCATTTAATTATATTTGGACTTTATGGATATGGTTTTGGGCCCAATTGGATCCAACCAATTAGCATAAACCAAACTTGGCCCAACCAAGCCCATTAAGCCCAAATACAACTTTACAAACCCAATTCCAAAATAAGCCCAACTAATTAAATTACAAAAATTCCAAATTTCACAATTTAATTAATCAAAGTGTATAGCCATAATTAATTAACCAAATTAATATTTCCAAAACACCAATTTACACAATTAATCATGCTAATTATCATCAACACATGTCCAACACAATTGAATCAAAAAATCATATCATTTTCCATGCTTATCATTCACGACAATTTGGGGTTTTATTGTTTGATTCCGAATTCAATCCAATTAAATCCTAAATCAACATATCCCAAGTGATTTCAACTCATCCAATGATCAAAAATCAAAATTACATTACTTTAGGGTAAGTCCAACTTTCGGCCAAGCCTTAAATTTGAGGAAAAATTCATCCAATTCAATTTTCATCAAATTGATCATGCATAACACTATGTTATCATCATTCAAGCATATTCAAACAATAAATTTCATCCAAATATGCTCAAATCAATTTTACCCAATTTTACCCTAATTCCAATTTTATGCATAAACAAGGCTCAAGATACCAATGTTGGGTTTCTACTATAGTCCCAAGATCATTCAAGCAATGAAAATATATGAATACATTAAAGAAGTATGGCGGAATCATACTTACAATGATCAGCTTTTGCGATGCGAGGAACAACAAAAATTTCTTCAAGCTTTTCCTCCAATGTGCTCACGACAAAGCTCCATTTTGTGCTCCTTGTTGAATCTCCAAGCTCCAAGCTTTGTGTGTAGATTCCATGCTCATGAATGGGTTTCCCTATCACCTTTGTAAGACTCCAAATGTGTGCTAGCACCTTGGAAAATTTGCCACAAATCTTCATATTCACATCAATCAATGATAACAAGCATCACTTCACTCAAAGTGATGTGACTTCCATCACTTGATTGACTAGTGATTTACGCTTGGTGTGACTTGTGGGCCGCACTTAAATTCGAAATGCGAGTGGGCCCAGAAACACTCCCGGGCTCGGGTTCGCTAATTCTGAATTAACGAATTTTCCGTTGCGACGTAATTAAATCAAATTTAATTAATAATTATGCTTAGCAAAATTATTATTCACGTCGCTAGCGAATTAATTCTAAATTTAATTCCGCGTCGAAATCTAATTTCGTATAGTATATCGAATATATTATTTTATCGATTAATTCCAAATTAATCGTTCTCTCTTTAAATTATATTTTATCCCAGATAAAATATCTATGTAATTAATCCTAGATTAATTTTCTCACTCATCTAATTAATCCCAGATTAATTATATGCGAGTCATACGTCATCGGTGAATCTTCGGGAAGCGACCCATGAGATCCCCAGATATGTTGGCAGTAAATCCGGTCGTCGGACTATCCGAACACGTACATACCTTGTACTACACTTTTACCGACTTACAAGATATGGTTGGTTTCTAGCAAAGCATCGTGCTTACCCAATTCTCCTGAAATATTCTTAAAGGAATATATAATCTTTATCAGGCGTAGTATACGTAGTATTGCGTATTGCGATCCAGCATTGGATGTCACGTGCAAGGCCTGGGGCTGGAATTGTGTCTGCCCCGCACGAAGCACATATCGGATCTCTGGTAACTAGTCTCTATAATCGGATAATCATGAACTAGTCATATTATCCCGATAGCTGCAGCATAAAAGAGCACCAGTTCCGTATCCTACGTGATCATCATCTCCACTATGACTGGAGTTATACTTTCATCTTGACATCACACCCAATACACTACGATTTTCAATATACCCAGAAGAGGCGTACAAATAACCTGTTAAAGCCCTGGACGACCAAAACAAAAGTATATTGATTGTCGCAAGTATTAGCGGTGCAACTCTCAGGTTAAGACCAAATACACCTACCCTGATTCGGACTTCCATAGACACATAGTCATACTACCAATGGAATTCCGAGGGGTCTATCCAGAGCAAAGCTGTTTCCGTACCATCGGTAAACACAACCTCCTATTACACTTGCATGAGTATCCTATACCCAAATATATGAGAACTATATCTTTATGATCCCATAACGCGCACAAGTGTAATACTAGTCTTTTACGCATTATCGATGTCCAATCTCGATAATACTCCAACTAGGGATATTTAATGATTAAACCTTCGTGGATTGATACTGTCTCATATCATCTCAATCCGGAACTAATCATAAGGACCTTTTATCATTTATATATCTAGGTAATCCAATTACAAATGATAAAAGGGCAAATTCTTTGTCACATAGTTAATTTGTACAACAACACCATGATCTGTATAAATAGTGATGCTATGGATCATAATTGTCCAAGAGATTCGCCTACTGTCTGACAGTTATGACCCATAGTGTCACTATTTGTACAGATCATGATGTTGTTGTACAAATTAACTATGTGACAAAGGAAATTGCTCTTTTATCATTTGTGATTAGATCACCAAGATGTATAAATGATAGAAGGTCTTTATGATTAGTTCCTGGATTGAGATGATATGAGACAATATCAATCCACGAAGGTTTAATCATTAAATATCCCTAGTCAGAGTATTATCGAGATTGGACATCGATAATGTGTAAAAGACTAGTATTACACTTGTGCGTGTTGTGAGGGCATAACGGCATAGTTCTCATATATTTGGATATAGGATACTCATGCAAGTGTAGTAGGAGGTTGTGTTTTACCGATGGTACGGAAAATAGTTTCGCTCTGGATAGACCCCTCAGAATTCCATTGGTAGTATAACTATATGTCTATTGAAGTCCGAAATCAGGGTAGATGTATTTGGTCTTAACTTGGGACTTGCACCGCTAATACTTGCGACAATCAATGTACTTTGGTTTTAGGTCGTCCAGGGCTTTAACATGTGCTGTGTACGCCTCTGCTCGGTATATTGAGAATCGTAGTGTGTTGGGTGTGATGTCAAGACAGAAGTATCACTCCAGTCATAATGGAGATGATGGTCACTTAGGATACGGTACTGGTTCTCTTATGTACTGCAGTCATGATTATCCGATATAGAGACTAGTTACCAGAGATCCGATATATGCTTTGTACGAGGCAGATACAATTCCAGCCCCAAGCCTTGCACGTGACATCCGATATTGGATCGAAATACGCAATACTACGTATAATATGCCTGATATAGATCACATATTCCTGTAAGGATATTTCTGGAGAATTGGGTGGGCATGGCGCTTTGCTAGAAGCCAACCTGTCTTGTAAATTGGTACAAACGTAGTTCTAGGTACATACGTGTTCGGTTAGTCCGACGACCGTATTTACTACCAACATATCCGGAGATCTCATGGGCCGCTTCCCGAAGATTCACCGATGACGTATGACTCGCACTTTATTAATCTAAGATTAATTATTGATGAGAGAGAAAATTAATCTGGGATTAATTGCGGAGATATATTATCTGGGATAAAATATTATATAAAGAGAGAGAACGATTAAATTGGAATTAATCGATAAATTAATATATTCGATATATTAAACGAAATTGGATTTCGACGTAGAATTGAAATTAGATTTTAATTCGGGCGAATGACTTAATTTAGAATTAATTCGTTAGCGACATGAATAGTGATTTGGTAGGCATAATTAATTAATTACGTCGCAATGGAAAATTCGTTAATTTGGAATTAGCGAACCCGAGCTCTGGAGTGTTTGCGAGCGCACTCGCATTTCGAATTCAAGTGCGGCACGCAAGTCACATCAAGCGTCAAATCATTAGTCACTTTGAGTGATGTGACAACTTGTCACTTGATTGATTGATGGTAGTTGATGGAAGTGGTTGGCATAATTGCCATTTGACTTTTTGGTTGCAATTTTATATATATGATTTTTGGAAAATCATTTACTAATTTTTGGAACAACCAAACACACTTCTCTCTCTCTCTTTTCTTCTCCCTCAAATCTCGGCCATGGTGGCCATTTTCTTCCTAAAAAACCTTCTGGTTTTACCGTGAATCACAAGAGAAAATAAGGGATTTTTGTGGCAAAAATTCCTAAGTGCTAGCACACTATTTGAGTCTTGCGAAGGTGATAGGGAAACCAACTTGTGAGCTTGGAATCACCACCCAAAAGCTTGGAGCATGGACAGAATTCGGAGACCAAAAACAGTGACTGCCGTGAGCCTTGGAGGATGTTCAAAGGGCTTAAAAAGTTTTGTTCTTCGCCGCATCGCCTTAACCAATCGATGTAAGTATTCCGTAACTTCTTTGTGTATTCACATGTATGTTTCATCGCTTTAATCGATCCTCGGGACTTAGAGATTTCCCAACAATGGTATCAGAGCGAGTAAAAGCATGAAACTTGAATTTAGGGTTAAAATTAGGTAAATTGATTTTGAGCATGATTTGGTTAAATTAATTGATTGAGTATGCTTAAATGAAGTTTAATTGAAGTTTTATTGGATCAATTTCATGAAATATTATTTGGAACAATTTTGCCCAAAAATATTGGCTTGGCCGAATATGAAGCTTGCCCTAATGTCTTGGAATTTTTGATTTTGATTCATTGGATGACTTGAAATCAATTGGGAATGTTTATTTAATGTTGACTTGGATTCAATTGGATTGGATTTAAAATTGGACATATAAATACCCTAATTGCCGAGACTTTAAGAGCATGAAATGGGTTTGATTTTTGATAAAATGTGTTGGACATGTATTATTGTTAATAAGCATGATTAATTAGGCTAATTGGTGTTTTGGAAATATTGATTTGGGTAATTAATTATGTTATACACTTTTGTTAATTAAATTGTGAAATTGGAATTTTGGAATTTAATTATGTTGGGCTTAAATTGGATTTGGGCTTATAAAGTTGTTATTGGGCTTAAATGGGCTTGGTTGTACCAAGATGGGTTTAGGCTAAATTGGTTGGAACCAATTGGGCCCAAAACCATTTCCATAAAGTACAATTATGACTAATGGACCTTTAATATTTAATTGGGCCTAATGGGCCTAAATTGGTTTCTTGGCAAATAAGGGTGATTCTTTAAATGGGCTTTGGTATTTGGGTTTGACCCAAGTTGACCAAAAGTCCATGACTTAAGAAATTAATTAAAAGCCCATTGGAATTTAAATTAAATTGACATTGGATGTTAATCAGGCTTTGAGACCCGTAACGATTAGATTTGGAATCTAAGTCGTAAGAATTCGTTAATAAAGTGTATTATTTAATTTGGAATTAAATAGCGAATTAATATTAAATACAAATTAAATTGGATTTAATGTTGTAGTTTAATTTAATTCAAGAATTCGAACTTTGAGTACTTATTCGCAAAATGAGTTGGACTCGCGCAAAATCAAATCGTTGTTTGAACATTAGATGGTTATTAATTATCAGATTAATTAATTGGATTATATTGATTGATAAAATGCTTGTGTGAGTACATGGTTGCGATGCATGAATAATGTATATCGGATGGATATTAGATGTGTGGGGCAATTTTGGAAATTGTTGTAATGAATTTAGAATTTATTAATTAGACCTGTGTGTCCAGCCTATTACCTCTTTGACTCTATGTATTTCTCTTCTCAGCTATTCCCCTCAATGTAAATGAGGTTTCTTTAGAAGTGTTATGTAAATGGGTAGAAGTAAATACTTGTGCTAGCGGGAGAGAGGAAATGGAGAAATTTGTTCTAGGAACATTGTGTAAAGTATCCATCCGCATATCATTATTATTTTATTTACGCGCCTTATTATGTGTTTAGAATTCATGTTTAAGGGTGTATGATGATGAGACCTTAACAAAGATAATAAATTGGTTGCCAATTTGCAAGCGAAAAACCCTCACAAAATATTAAGCATTTTTCCTTCCATTGAGTGATTCTTACTCAAGATCCAAGACTGGTATTGGTTTGTTGGCCAAAGTCAAGAACTTTTTCCGTCGAGGATGTGTTTGAATCACGAAGGCTTTGTTCCATATTGGTGTCTTGTCCAAGTTGTGATTTGTTGGCCAAAGTCAAGATCACTTCTTGTCCATCGACATTGATTACGAAACTTTCCATGGTCAATGGGTTCCTCTTAACTGGAATCACTAAGTTTGTTGTGCCAAAGCCAAGGCTTAGTTGATTCAAAGGAAAAATGTTAGGCAATATATTGGATATATTGGCATATATAAGATATATGTTTCGGACTAGGATGTCCACCTACTTATCTAGGAATTGGATGGAATCCAATTTATCTTAAAGATCTACCTAGTTAATTATCATACAATTTGTTAGCCAAAGTCAAGATTGTGTGTTATTTAACGAGATCCTAGCCCACTAGGAAACAAGGTTTCCCGAGTACTCCACAGAGGGTTAGAAGCTCGCCGAAAAATAGTGAGAGGCAAGTATTAAATTTGCAATATTCGTTTAGTAACTTGCCATATGCTCTCATTTCAAATTATTTCGTCGAATAAATTATTTATTAGTTGGACGAATATTTAATGTTGTTTCAATTAAACAGTTGGACTGTATTCAAACTATTCAATTAATAGTTGATTTTATAATTGGATATAGTAATCAATATAATTGAATTTAACCTTTTAAATTATAGTTGATTATATAGTTGGACTATAGTAATCATTATAATGAATAGTGTTGGGAAATCTCTAATTCCCGAGGATCGATTATCAAGCAAGAAACAACATGTGAATACATCGAGGAAGTCGTGGAATACTTACATCGATCGGTTGAGGTGATGCGGTGAAGAATAAAAACTTTATGCCCCTCATAGAAGCTCTCGGCAGTGAGTGGTTTTTTGCTCCTCCAAGTTTCGGTCATCACCTCCTCGAAGTTCCAAGCTTTGGTTGATGATTCCATGCTCACATATACGGTTTCCCTATCACCTTCGCAAGACCCCGAATGTGTGCTAGCACTCCAGAAATTTTGCCACAAAATTCCCTATTGTTCTTCTTCATCTCACGGTAAACCAGAAAGTGTTTAGAGAAGAAAAACTGCCCCTTGGGCGTGTGAGAGAGAAGAGAAAAATGAGAGAGAAGAAGTTGGTTTTTGTGTATTTAGTAATTTATTTCCAAAATCAATTAAACATATACCAAAATTTTGAATTTCAAAAAGTCAAAAAGGCAAAAGCATTAAAGCTCTCCAACTACCACCATCAATCACAATGACAAGTTGTCATATCACTCAAAGTGACTAGACATCATATCAATTGATTGACTAGTGATTTGACGCTTGATGTGACATGTGGGCCGCACTTTAATTCGTAATTTGAGTGCGCCCGCAAACACTATCGGGCTCGGGTTTGCTAATTCCAAATTAACGAATTTTCCGTTGCGACGTAAATAAATAATTATTCTAGCAAAATCATTATTCACGTCGCTAACGAATTAATTCTAAATTAACTCGTTTGCCTGAATTAAAATCTAATTTTAATTCCGCGTCGAATCGAAATCCATTTCGTATAATATATCGAATATATTATTTTATCGATTAATTCCAAATTAATCGTTATCTCTTTTTAATTAATATTTTATCCCAGATAAAATATCTCCGTAAATTAATCCCAGATTAATTTTCTCTCTCATCCCAGATTTATAAAGTGTGAGTCATACGTCATCGGTGAATCTTCGGGAAGTGACCCATGAGATCCCCGGATATGTTGGCAGTAAATCTAGTCGTCGGACTATCCGAACACGTAAGTACATAGGACTAGGTTTGTACCGATTTACAAGACAAGGTTGGCTTCTAGCAAAGCGTCATGCCTACCCAATTCTCCAGAAATATCCTTACAAGAATATGTGATCTATATCAGGCGTAGTATACGTAGTATTACGTATTTCGATCCAGTATCGGATGTCACGTGCAAGGTCTGGGGCTGGAAATGTGTCTGCCCCGTACGAAGCACATATCAGATCTCTGGTAACTAGTCTCTTTAATCGGATAAACATGACCTAATCATAATATCCCGATAGCTGCAGCATATAAGAGAACAAGTTATGTATCCTACGTGATCATCATCTCCACTATTACTGGAGTGATACTTCCATCTCGACATCACACCCAACACACTATGATTCTCAATATACCCAACAGAGGCGTACACAGAACCTGTTAAAGCCCTGGACGACCTAAAACCAAAGTATATTGATTGTCGCAAGTATTAGCAGTGCAAGTCTCAGGTTAAGACCAAATACAGCTACCCTGATTTCAGACTTCCATAGACATATAGTAATACTACCAATGGAATTCCGAGGGGCTATCTAGAGCGAAGCTGTTTTCCGTACCATCGATAAAACACAACCTCCTACTACACTTGCATTAGTATCCTATACCCAAATATATGAGAACTATGCCGTTATGACCTCACAACGCGCACAAATGTAATACTAGTCTATTCCGTATTATCGATGTCCAATCTCGATAATACTACGACTAGGGATTTTTAATTATTAAACCTTCGTGGATTGATACTGTCTCATATCATCTCAATCCAGGAACTAATCATATGGACCTCCTATCATTTATACATCTTGGTTATCTAATCACAAATGATAAGAGAGTAATTTCCTTTGTCACATAGTTAATTTGTACAACATCACCATGATCTGTACAAATAGTGACGCTATGGGTCATAACTATCAAACAATCTCCCACTTGGCCTATAGACAGTCACTCGAGTGTCCTATGCCCGAACTATGTACGGTTCACTCAAATTACTGAGAAAAGACTTTCGTCAGCGGATTTGTATGATTATCATCTGATGCGATTTATTCGATCATCACATCGCCACAATGTATGATCCGAATGAATCAGATGAATAGTCGAAGTATATATCTAGATTTTTGATGAGACCATTAATTCATTATCCTGCGTTGTAGCCTAGCTCAGCTGCTAACAGAACTATATCTAATCTAATTAGATCTATTATCAATCCAGAAGGCTTCTATTGCTGCCTCAGCTGCAGCAATAATCCACTTTTGTTGTTTATTCGGTAACAATATCTTGCTTAGAAGATTTCCAGCTTAATGTTCCGTTATTCAAACTTTATAGTACCGTTGTTACGACTTATAGTCGTTATTATCAGTTAGGAAACTTGTAGCAGTGATTCCAATCACTTTAAGTTCTCCTTCTCCATAGCTTAAGACAACATCATTAGATCCTCTATAATACTAAAGGATATTCTTAACATCAATCCAATGACTATCACTTGGATTGGCCCGATTGTGACTCCATATGCTCAAAGCGTATGAGACACCAGGTCACGTACATTTTTCAATGTACGATTCCTCGGAGAGTATCAACAATTTTAAATCTATCCCAGTAGATCTTTATTCCTAGAATAAAGGTTGTTTCTCCCAAGAATTCTACGGAGAATTTTTCATGAAAGCCAAGCTTTCACCGATTGTATTATGGGAATATAATTTCCAAGAAATGACATATCATCATTTTATAGGACATCACTGTCAGTGTGCTCCCACTAACCTCCTTATATACACAAGAATCATTTTTGTTTTGAATTAAATCATACACCATTATGATTACATCAAAATGATAATTCCAAGAACCCTATGCTTGCTTCAATCCATCCATGGATCGATTAACCTGCAAACCTTGTTTGCTAGTTTTGGTACGACAAAACCGTCAGGATGTTGCAAACATCCTCCTAAAGGTTTCCGTTAAGGAAAGCGGTTTTGACGTTCAGCTGTCATATTTCATAAATGAAACATGCAGCTTCAGCAATCATTATCCGAATGGATATAACAATGGCAACATGTAAAAAGTTTCGTCGTAATCGACATAATGTTGATAATGATACCTTTTCGCTACAAGCCTAGCTTAGTACGTTGGTATGCTGCCTTTCATGTATGTCTTCCTTGAAGACTTATATAGTACGATTAGGCATAATGCCTTGCGGTACATCAACTAGTATCCAAACTTGGTTGATATACATGGAATCCATTTCGGACATCATGACACTTTGCCATAATAGGGAGTCGATACCCTGTATCACTTCCTCATACGTAGTCAGTTCGTATTCCTCAACAAATGACATCTTCATGAGGGAGATCAGAAACCCATACCTCCCAGGTTGTTTTCTGACTTTCTCCGACTTACGCGGTCCTTGTGTATTCGAAGATTATTGGTATAGTTTCATCCTTGATGAACTATTTGTGTTCCATTAAGGAATCGGTGCCTTGGAATAGCCTATTCTCCAATTTTCATCGAGTTTTACTTTCCTCCCACTCACCACTGTGTTAGACATTATGTCCCATAGCGTCACTGTTTGTAAATGATATTGTATTATTGTACAAAATTAACTATGTGATTATGAAATTGCCTTTTGCCGTTTTGTAATATTATTTACTTTGACTAATAAATGGCGAAAGTCCATATGATTAATACTGGATTGAGATGATATGAGATAGTATCAATCTATAAAAGTTTAATCATTAAATATCCCTAGTCGGAGTATTATCGAGATTGGACATCGATAATGCGGAATAGACTAGTATTGCGCTTGTGCACGTTGTGAGGGCACAACAGCATAGTTCTCATATATTTAAGTATTGGATACTTATGCAAGTGCAATAGGAGGTTGTTGTTTTACCGATGGTACGGAAAACAGCTTCGCTCTGGATAGACCCGCGGAATCCCATTGGTAGTATGTCTGCGTGTCTATGGGAGGCCGCATCAGGGTAGGTGTATATGGTCTTAACCTGAGACTTACATCGCTAGTACTTGCGACAATCGGTAAACTTTGGTTTTGGTGGTTGGGGCCCCTAACGGTTCTGTGTACACCTCTTCTGGGTTTATCGAGAATCGTAGTGTACTGGATGTGATGTCAAGATGGAAGTATCGCTTCAGACATATGGAGGTGATGATCACGCAGGACACAGAACTAGTACTCTATAAAAGGTTGCAACCGTCGGGACAATATGACTAGGTCAGGATTGTCTGATTTAAAGAGACTAGCTGTTTTGATGTCCGATATATGTTCGTACGGGGCAGACACATCTCCAGCCCTAGGCCTAGCATGTGATCATCCGATACTGGATCGATGTACGCAATACTATGGTATACTACGCTTGATATAGATCTTATATTCCTATAAGAATATTTCTGGAGAATTGGGTAGACATGGCGCTTTGCTAGAAGCCAACCTTGTCTTGTGAATCGGTGAGAACGTAGTACGAGGTACGTGCGTGTTCGGATTATCCGATGACCGTATTTACTGCCAACATATCTGGAGATCTCTTGGGTCGCTTCCTGAAGATTCACCTATGATATTTGATTCGGACTTAATTAATCTTGGATTAATTGCGGAGAAACTTTATCTCGGATAAAGTACCTTGTTTAGAGAGAGAGAACGATTAATTTGGAATTAATCGATAAAATTATTATATTCGATATAATAATTGAAATTCGATTTCGATGCGAAATTAAAATTAGATTTTAATTCGGGCATACGAGTTAATTTAGAATTAATTCGTTAGCGACGTAATAATATAATTTCGCTAGGCGCGATTATTTATTTAAATTCGATTTAAATAACGTCGCGACGTAAGTTCGGTATTTCGGAAATATCGAACCCGAACGCGTGTGAGTGCACGTGGGCCCACTTTCATTTGGAAACGTGTGGGGCCCACATGACACATGTCATTATATGCATTATTTTATTGATGATGCATTGCATGGTGATAGTGTATATTACACTCAAATGTTATGCATGGAATTTGAGTGTTTGACACTCTAAGCCTTTGCATGGCTTGTGTCATAGATTATTATTATTTAATAAATATTATGGCATAAATATAAATTGATTTTTGGTATCAAAATCAATTAAGAAAAATCTCTCTTCTCTCACTCACTCTTGACCGAAAACTGCATGCAGTTTTGGTCTTCATCTTCTTCAAATTTGGTTGCCAAAAGCTTGAAGAAAAGGTTGATGTTTGGAACATGCAAGGCTAGCACCTTCAAGGGATCAAAAGAGGTGATAGGGAAACCATCATAGAGCAAGGAATACACAAAGTTTGGGAGCTTTCCTCTTCTTGTCTTCCTTGGCCGAACCTAATCTACTTGGAGCTTCCATCTTGCCTTGATCTTTCTTCATCACAAGAGATTGGTAAGTATGATTCCGCCATACTTCATCTTTTATATATATTCTTTGTTGTATTTCATGTATGCTTAATCTTTCCTTGGGACATATTATAGAAACCTACAATGGTATCATTGAGCCATGGTTAAGCATGAAATACTTTAGGTTTAAAATTTGATAAAATGGTTGAAGCATGTTCTTGTGAAATTTGATGAATAAGTATGCTTGCATGTATATAGAATGATGTTATATGGAATCAATTTTATGAAAAATGCATTGGATGATTTTTCCCCAAAATTTTGACCTTGGCCGAATGGTGTGACAAAATTGATTAAAGCATGTTCTTGTGAAATTTGATGATATAAGTATGCTTGCATGTATATAACATGATGTTATATGGAATCAATTTTATGAAAAATGCATTGGATGATTTTTCCCCAAAATTTTGACCTTGGCCGAATGGTGTGACAAAATTGATTAAAGCATGTTCTTGTGAAATTTGATTAATAAGTATGCTTGCATGTATATATCATGATGTTATATGGAATCAATTTTATGAAAAATGCATTGGATGATTTTTTCCCCAAATTCATGCCTTGGCCGAATGTGTTGCTACTTGGAGTGGATTGAAATTTTTGTGTTTAAGATCATTGGATGACTTAGAACGTGTACGGGACGTAGATTAATATTCAATCGGATTGAAAAACAAATCGACACAAAAAAAACTCACCTTGGCCGAATACATAGGACATGTAAAGGAGTTGATTTTGTTAAAATTAATGTTGGACATTTATTTTGAAAAATTGATGATTAATAAATTAAATGGGTATTTTTGAAATATTTGGTTTAATATATTAATCTTGGTATTACCAATAATTAATTGGACTTTAATGTTTGGAATATTAAAATTTAATTAATGGGCTTTAATAATTTAATTGGGCCTTATGGGCTTAAAATTGGTTTTATGGCACTTAAGGGTGATTCCTTATTTGGGCTTGGTAATGGGTTTGACCCACATTGACCAAAGCCCAAGCCTTAATAAATCAATTCTAAGCCCATTTGACTTGAATTAAATTCAACATTGGATGTTAGTTGGGCTTTGAGACCCAATAGGATTAGATTTAGAATCTAAGTCTTTAAAGCATATTAAAAGTGTAAACATTTAATTTGGAATTAAATAATTGAATTAGTATTGAATACGAATTAAATTAGATTTAATAAGTAGTTCGATATAATTCGCGAATTCGTACCTTATGTACTTATTCTCAATCGAGTTGGACTCGCACAAAATCAAACCGTTGTTTGAACATTGGAGGATGATCACTTTAACAAAGACTAATTAATTGGATTAGATTGGTTGTAAAAAATGTCTTGTTTGAATATATATGTATGTGATGAATGAATAGTGTATATCGGATGGATATTAGAAGGGAAGGAAAGGTTAATTTAGAAGTTATTGTAAATTTGGAATTTATAAATTGGACCTGCGTGTCCAGCCTTATCTCTTTATCTCTTTGTATTCTCTTCTCACCTAATTCCCCTCAATGTAAATGAGGTTTCTCTTATTGTATTATGTGATTGGGTAGTAGTAGAATAGTGCTAGCGGGGGGGAGAGGAAAGGGAGTGATTTGTTCTAGGAACAAGTTGTTTTATATATCCATCCGCATATCACTATTACTTTACTTTACGCGCTTTATGATGTTTTAGAAGCATGCTTAAGGGTGTATGATGATGAGACCTAACAAAGATAAATTAATTGGTTGCCAATTACGCGAAAAATCCCTCAAACAATATTAAGCAATTTTCCTTCCGTTGAATGATTCTTTCTCAAGATCCGAAATTGGCATTGGTTTGTTGAGCCAAAGTCAAGACCTTTGTCAATTGAGGATGTGTTTGAATCATGAGAGTTTTGTTCCACATCGGTGTCCTGTCCAAGTTGTGATTTGTTGGCCAAAGTCAAGATCACTTCTTGTCCATCGACATTGATTACGAAATTTTCCTTGTCAATGGGTCCCGCTTAACTGGAATCATTAGGTTTGTTGTGCCAAAGCCAAGGCTTAGTTGATTCAGAGGAAATGGTTAGGAAAATGTATTGGATACATTGACATATGTATTAGATATATATGTTTCGGACTTGGATGTCCACCTACCGGATCTAGGAATTGGATGGGATCCAATTGATCTTCGAGATCTACCTAGTTAAATATCATACAACTTGTTGGCCAAAGTCAAGGTTGTGTGTTTTTAACGGGATCCTAGCCCACTAGGAAATTAGATTTCCCGAGTTGTCTACAGAGGGTTAGAAACTTGAAGAAAATAGTGGGAGGCTATTATTGAATTTACAATTTCGTTCAGATACTTAGCCTTACGCGTCTTTCAAAATCATTTTCGTCAATATTTTAATAAATTAGTTGGACTAATATATTGTTATTTTTTTAACAGTTTGACTGTACCCATAACATCGTTGACTTTATAGTTGGACTATAGTTGTCAAGATGACTGGCAAAGGTAATATCCGCGACATAATCATGGGTGATAATGTCTTCAAAGGGACAAACTTTGCCGACTGGGAAATGAACCTCAAGATAGTGCTTGGGGCTGAGAGGATACTGTATACTATTCAGAGACCTCTCCCGCCTAAACCCACTGAGCCACTGGAGAGCTAGAGTTATGGAAGACTCATAGTGATGATTGTGACCAAGCTCAGTCAGTTATGCTAGCTGCAATGACCCAGCATTTCAGACGCCAGAATAGGGACTTGGATCCCTATAACATGATGGCAAGATTGCGTGATCTTCACCGCACCAATAAGCGGATGAAGAGGTACGAGCTAGTAAGGAAACTCTTCCGCTCCCGGATGACAGATGGCGCATCAGTTGAAGCCCATGGGACTCAAATGATCGCCGATATTGATGAGTTGGCCAATATGGGAATAGTCTTGGAGGCTGAGCTGACTATAGATATGATCTTGCAGTCACTTCCTGATACTTGGAAACAAATCATAGTCAACTATAGTTGATGGATACAGATGACACTCTTGGAGAGCTGTTATCTATCTTGAAGGAGTCCGAAAGGGAACTCCTAAAGGGGAGCAAGCGAGAGGCGCATTTTGCATCGACCTCTCATGCGCCAAAGGGTGGCCCCAAGGCAATTGGAGGTGCAAGGAAGAAGAAGTTCAAGAAAAAGGGCAAAGGCAAGTTGACAGTGGCTTCTAGGAAGCCAAAGGACAAATCTCACGACATCTGCCTCAACTGCGGCAAGAGGGGTCACTGGAAACGTGACTGCCGAATGGGCAAAGGGCAGAAGGAGGATATCAAGGATGGCAAGGCTATCGCTTCTGGTATGTTTGTTATTGAGATAAATATGAATACTTCTTAGTTTTAAAAATTGGATTTTTGATTCTGGTTGTGGTGCTCATATTTGTACTGATGTGCAGGATCTGCAGGATAGCAGGGTGCTGGGCATCCGGGGAGATGGATCTACGGGTTGGAAACGGAACACCAGTTGATGTTTTGGCCGTAGGGACTTTTGTTTTAGAACTGCCCTCAGGGCATGAACTTAACTTTTGAACTGTTATTTTGTACCTAGTTTAACTAGGAATATTATATCTGTATCCTTGTTAACCCAGCAGGGTTACACTTTTGTATTCAGGAACACTGGGTGTTATTTATATAAAAATGATGCAGAAATTTGCACAGCTGTTGCAAATAACGGTCTTTATATTTTGAATATAAATAAATCTCCTAAAATGACAAACAAAAGGCTCAAAAGAAGTAATCTAAAAGATGAAGCTTATATGTGGCATTGTCGTCTGGGACACATCAACAAGACTCGCATATCCACACTTTCGAAGAGTGGGTACTTGGACGAATTTGATCCCGATTCATATGACGTCTGCGAATCTTGTCTTTTAGGCAAAATGCCTAAATCACCTTTTAGCGGTAAAGGTGAACGTGCCACAGAACTGTTGGCTCTTGTTCATACTGACGTATGCGGGCCCATGTCTAGCCAGGCTAGAGGTGGATTTCACTACTTCGTAACCTTTACAGATGATGCATCTCGTTACGGTTATGTGTATCTTATGAGACACAAGTCGGAAACTTTGAGAAATTCAAAGAGTTTCGACACGAAGTGGAAAAACAAACAGGGAAGAGTATTAAGACATTACGGTCAGACCGAGGTGGCGAATACTTAAGTTATGAGTTTCAAGATTACTTGAAAGAATATGGTATTCTTTCACAGTGGACTCCTCCTGGAACACCGCAATTAAACGGTGTGTCCGAACGGAGAAACCGCACCTTGTTGGACATGGTAAGGTCAATGATGAGTCGCACTGAGCTACCAATATCCTTCTGGGGATACGCATTAAACAGTGCTATACTTATTTTGAATAAGGTACCGTCGAAGTCTGTTGAACAGACTCCATATGAGATATGGACAGGAAGGAAACCAGGTTTCTCTTTCCTGAAGATTTGGGGATGCTGGGCATATGTTAAACGTTTGGAAGGTACCAAACTTGAACCCAAATCTGATAAATGCCTTTTCGTAGGATATCCTAGGGAAACCAAAGGATATTACTTCTATTACCCACAAGAGAACAAAGTATTTGTTGCTCTACATGCGTTTTCCTTGAGAAGGAATTCCTAAATGCAGTGGTAAGTGGAGGAAAGTAGAACTCGATGAAGATCGTAGTGATACTGTTCCTGGCAATGAATCAACGACGGAATATGAACAGACCATCCGGGATGAGTCTGTACCACAAACTTCACATACACAAGGACCGCGTAGGTCGGAGAGAGTGAGAACAGTACCTGAGAGGTATGGGTTCCTGATCTCACCTCATGTAGATATTAATCTTATTGAGGATAATGAGCCGGCTACGTATGAGGAAGCGATACAAAATATCGATTCCGCTTTATAGCAAGAAGCCATGAAGTCCGAGATGGATTCCATGTACGCCAACCAAGTTTGGACACTGGTTGATGCACCAGAAGGTGTGAAGCCTATTGGATGCAAATGGATCTTCAAGAAGAAGACCGACATGGATGGCAACGTACAAACGTACAAAGCTAGGCTTGTAGCGAAGGGGTATCGTCAACAATATGGTATTGATTATGACGAAACCTTCTCACCCGTTGCCATGATTAAATCCATTCGGATAATGCTTGCAATAGCTGCATATTTCGATTACGAGATATGGCAGATGGACGTTAAAACCGCTTTCCTTAACGGAAACCTTTTGGAGGATGTTTATATGCAACAGCCTGACGGTTTTATCGTACCTAGACTTGCAAACAAGGTTTGTAAGTTAAATCGATCCATTTATGGATTGAAGCAAGCATCACGGTCATGGAATCAGCGTTTTGATGAGATCATAAAGGAATATGATTTCGTGCAAAACGCGGATGACCCTTGTGTATACAAGAAGGTTAGTGGGAGAGCACTTACTTTTAATGTCCTTTATGTCGACGACTTATTGCTTATAGGCAATGACATTCCCATGCTGACGTCGGTGAAAGCTTGGCTTTCATTAAAATTCTCCATGAAAGATCTGGGAGAAGCAGCCTTTATTCTTGGAATAAAAATCTACCGGGATAGATCTAGAAAGCTGCTTGGACTCTCCCAGAGTACATACATTGATAAAGTGTTGAAGCGATTCAACATGGAACAATCCAAGAGGGGATTGGTTCCAATGGTACGAGGTACCTCTCTGTCTAAAGACATGTGTCCTAAGACTCAGGAAGAGAGGGACAACATGAGTCGGATACCGTTCGCCTCGGCAGTCGGATCGATCATGTATGCTATGATATGTACACGACCTGATGTCTCATATGCTTTGAGCATGTGCAGCCGCTATCAGGCCGATCCAGGTGAAGGTCACTGGATAGCAGTTAAGAACATCCTTAAGTATCTTAAACGAACTAAGGATGCTTTCTTAATTTATGGAGGTGGAGAACTTGCGGTATCTGGGTATACCGATGCAAGTTTCCAAACCGACAAAGATGACTACAAGTCGCAATCTGGGTACATTTTTTGTTTGAATAACGGAGCAGTGAGCTGGAAATCTTCCAAGCAAGATACTGTTGCCGATTCAACAACAGAAGCGGAGTACATCGCTGCATCTGAAGCAGCAAAGGAGGCAGTTTGGATCCGAAAGTTCCTAATCGGATTAGGGGTAGTTCCGTTAGCAGCTGAGCCCGTTCCATTGTATTGTGACAATAACGGGGCTATAGCACAGGCTAAGGAACCAAGGTCTCATCAAAGGTCCAAGCATGTTCTTCGACGTTACCATCTGATTCGGGAGATTATACATCGTGGCGATGTAAAGGTCGAGAAGGTCACATCAGATGACAACATTGCAGATCCGCTGACGAAGGCTGTTCTTCAGCAAGTTTTTGAACGACACATACATAGTTCGGGTATTAGATGCTTGAGTGACTGGCTATAGGCCAAGTGGGAGATTGTTAGACATTATGTCCCATAGCGTCACTGTTTGTAAATGATATTGTATTATTGTACAAAATTAACTATGTGATTATGAAATTGCCTTTTGCCGTTTTGTAATATTATTTACTTTGACTAATAAATGGCGAAAGTCCATATGATTAATACTGGATTGAGATGATATGAGACAGTATCAATCTATAAAAGTTTAATCATTAAATATCCCTAGTCGGAGTATTATCGAGATTGGACATCGATAATGCGGAATAGATTAGTATTGCGCTTGTGCACGTTGTGAGGGCACAAACAGCATAGTTCTCATATATTTAAGTATTGGATACTTATGCAAGTGCAATAGGAGGTTGTGTTTTACCGATGGTACGGAAAACAGCTTCGCTCTGGATAGACCCCGCGGAATCCCATTGGTAGTATGTCTGCGTGTCTATGGGAGGCCGCATCAGGGTAGGTGTATATGGTCTTAACCTGAGACTTACATCGCTAGTATTGCGACAATCGGTAAACTTTGGTTTTGGTGGTTGGGGACCCTAACCGGTTCTGTGTACACCTCTTCTGGGTTTATCGAGAATCGTAGTGTACTGGATGTGATGTCAGATGGAAGTATCGCTTCAGACATATGCAGGTGATGATCACGCGGACACAGAGAACTAGTACTCTATAAAAGGTTGCAACCGTCGGGACAATATGACTAGGTCAGGATTGTCTGATTTAAAGAGACTAGCTGTTTGATGTCCGATATATGTTTCGTACGGGGCAGACACACACTCCAGCCCCGGCCCCAGGCCTAGCATGGATCATCCGATACTGATCGATCGATGTACGCCATACTACGGTATACTACGCTTGATATAGATCTTATATTCCTATAAGAATATTTCTGGAGAATTGGGTAGACATGGCGCTTTGCTAGAAGCCAACCTTGTCTTGTGAATCGGTGAGAACGTAGTACGAGGTACGTGCGTGTTCGGATTATCCGACGACCGTATTTACTGCCAACATATCTGGAGATCTCTTGGGTCGCTTCCTGAAGATTCACCTATGATATTTGATTCGGACTTAATTAATCTTGGATTAATTGCGGAGAAACTTTATCTCGGATAAAGTACCTTGTTTAGAGAGAGAGAACGATTAATTTGGAATTAATCGATAAAATTATTATATTCGATATAATAATTGAAATTCGATTTCGACGCGAAATTAAAATTAGATTTTAATTCGGGCATACGAGTTAATTTAGAATTAATTCGTTAGCGACGTAAATAATAATTTCGCTAGGCGCGATTATTTATTTAAATTCGATTTAAATAACGTCGCGACGTAAGTTCGGTATTTCGGAAATATCGAACCCGAACGCGTGAGTGCACGTGGGCCCACTTTCATTTGGAAACGTGTGGGGCCCACATGACACATGTCATTATATGCATTATTTTATTGATGATGCATTGCATGGTGATAGTGTATATTACACTCAAATGTTATGCATGGAATTTGAGTGTTTGACACTCTAAGCCTTTGCATGGCTTGTGTCATAGATTTATTAATTTAATAAATATTATGGCATAAATATAAATTGATTTTTGGTATCAAAATCAATTAAGAAAATCTCTCTTCTCTCACTCACTCTTGACCGAAAACTGCATGCAGTTTTGGTCTTCATCTTCTTCAAATTTGGTTGCCAAAAGCTTGAAGAAAAGGTTGATGTTTGGAACATGCAAGGCTAGCACCTTCAAGGGATCAAAAGAGGTGATAGGGAAACCATCATAGAGCAAGGAATACACAAAGTTTGGAGCTTTCCTCTTCTTGTCTTCCTTGGCCGAACCTAATCTACCTTGGAGCTTCCATCTTGGCTTGATCTTTCTTCATCACAAGAGATTGGTAAGTATGATTCCGCCATACTTCATCTTTTATATATATTCTTTGTTGTATTTCATGTATGCTTAATCTTTCCTTGGGACATATTATAGAAACCTACACACTGCATATAGGTATTCCTCATAGGAAAAACCGCATGGCGAGCAACAATTACATTGTTCTCTTGTGAGTTGTATAAGTACTATACTTTGGTATCCCTATGATAACCTACAACTTGGCACTTATCCGATTTGGGTTCTGGTTTGGTATCATCCAAACATATGCCTAGCATAGCCAAATCTTCAGGAATGAGAAACTCAGTTTCGTTCTTGTTCATATCTAATATGAAGTCTGTCAAACAGATTTTTATGGAACCTTATTCAAAATAAGTTATGCACTGTTTATGCGTATCCGTTGAAGGAAATGGTAGCTCAGAGCGACTCATGATTAACCTATCATGTCCAACAAAATTCGGTTACTCTGTTCGGACACACCGTCAAATTGACGTGTTCCTGGAGGAGTCCTCATTGAAAGAATTCTATACTCTTTCAAGTATTTGAGAAACTTATTGCTTAAGTATTTCATCATAGTCTAACTGTGACGGTTTAATACTTTAGCCGATCTGTTTGTCTATTTCGTGTTTAAACTGTAAAGTTTCAGATTTGTGTTTCAAAAGAAACACATAACCATAACGCGATGCTACATCCATAAAGGTCACGAAACATTCAAATCCACCTCTAGCCTAGCTAGATATGGGCTCACCTATGTCACTATGAAGTAGGGCTAACAGGTCGGTGGCACTTACACTTTTACCAAGTAAATAGTGTTTTAGGTACTTTACCCAATAAACTAGATTCGTAGACTTTATTTGAATAGAATCAAATATGTCCTAGTACCCACTCTTCAAAAGTGTGGATATACGATTCTTGTTAATTGTGTCCCAGACAACAATGCCACAATTAAGTTTCAACTGATTAATTCAGTTTGAGCTATTTGTTTGTCATGTTATATGTTTGAGATTTATTTATATTCAAAATATAAATACTGTTATTCACATCTAATGTGTTTATCTCAATATCATCTTTATATAATGAAACACTTTAGTGTTCTAGAATATAAAGATATACCCGCAACGGGTTAAACCCTGATATAGAGATAATGTATCTAGTCAAACTAGTTACATTTTAACAGTTTCCTAATTTAAGTACACACCCGAAGGCAGTTCCTAAACTTAGGTATCTACGGTTAAAATAGATCTATGAAGAGTTTTGTATTGCAATTTAGTACTTCTAAGATCTAAAGATAGATCTATGAAGATCATTCAATTTCAATATCATACTATAAGGATATAATCCTTAGTTCTGATTAAGAAATTAAAGAGTCTTTTTGGCAAGCTTAATGGATTAAGCACTAAAGTTATCATTACATGAATCTTCTAAAGATCATGCTCTAATATTTGCTTAACTCCGGGCTTAGGCCTAATATGTTATTTTATCAAATGAAGTAACTTATTAGTTTCCAGGACCATCAAGATATTTTATTCCCAATTTTGAAAATTAAACCATTTAAATACATTGTCCATATGACTATGTTTTAAATGCCAATCTTTCAATTTATCTTGATTCTAATAGTCCAACTATTTAATCAACGATTTAGGTATAATTTATTGTAATGATTACTATAGTCCAACTATATAATCAACTATAATTTAATTGATTAAATTCAATTATATTGATTACTATAATCCAATTATAAAATCAACTATTAATTGAATAGTTTGAATACAGTCCAACTGTTTTAAAACAACGATTAATTATTAGTCCAACTAATATATTAATTTATTGACGAATAATTTGTAATGAACGCGTATGGCAAGCTACTAAATGAATATTGCAAATTTAATACTTGCCTTTCACCCTCTAACCCTTTGTGGAGTACTCGGGAAACCTTGTTTCCTAGTGGGCTAGGATCCCGTTAAATGTCACACAATCTTGACTTTGGCCAACAAATTGTATGATAATTAACTAGGTAGATCTCTAAGATCAATTGGATCCCATCCAATTCCTAGATCCAGTAGGTGGACATCTGACCGGAGTAAACACACACGTATAACGCAAGCGTACGTATCGTTCAAGTAGTATAAAAAGTATCGATCCCACGAGGACTTAATACCTAAGCTATTAATTTTATGAGGTCAAATGATTACTAATATCTAACAGGTTGATTGATTGATTTGAAATGGTGACAATTCTAAATTTTAAAGCAAGTAAATAAAATTGTTCGAAAGTAGGTTTTAAGAAAATTCAATATTAAAAACTATCTAGGGTTGTGATTTATTCCAATATTATTTAAAGATAAAGTGGTTATCTTATAGTTGGGTAATATATTGATTTATTAACCTGAAACACTAAATTATGTAAAAGCCTCTTCCGTTTGGTCAATTACAAATACCTAGTATAATCCAATTGAACCATATGTCTATGTCAACCAAATTACCTAGATTCATTAAGATTAAGTTCCAATTTGGCTACCCCCGCTCGACAGGTATATTCCTATCCTGTAAGGAAATCTATTAAAGGGTTATCTATCCTCAAGGAAGATCGTGGGCTATTGAGTCTTATGTCTTAAACTTAAAATCTCTATTTCTAGTTCATTTTAAGTTTACCTAGTCAATTTTATTAGTGGCCAGTTAATAAAAAGCATTAAGATTAAGACTCAATAAATAAATCTTTATATTACCCAAACTATAATCTAACCCCTTATAAACCGGTGATATTAAAAGTCATCACAACCCCAAATAACTAATTTAGTTACAACACATAACTAGGGCTAGTAAAATAAAAGACATAAAGTAAAAATGCAAAAAGTAAAATGCGGTAAAGTAGAATTGAAAAGTAAAATAAAATAAAATGAAATGCTAAGGTAAAAGGAATTAACTTCTACTATTTAGTATTTTAGATATCTCCCATTAAATAATATATAAACTTGTGATAATATTACCAACCAGCCATATAGGCGGTAACCTGATTAAGTCAAATTAAGTCCAACCAGCCATTAAGGCGGTAATATTTGTCCATAATCCAGCCATAAAGACGGAACCAAAATAAAATTACCAACCGACCAATCTGGCGGTATCCTTGATTAGTCAGGTTTAAACCAGATTAAAATGAATTACCAACCGACCAATATGGCGGTATCCTTTTTGAGTCAAATTTTAAATAGTGAATATATTATTTTTAAGGGAGATTAATCTAAATAGTAATAGTAAAAGAATTACCTTTCACCTTAGCAGTGGGAAGTTACCTCCTCATGGTAAATAGTAAAAACTGTAAAAAGTAAAGAAAGTAAAACACTATTATTACAAAAAGTAATTAAAATTAATTACAAAACTTAAATTAAAAGAAACTAGAGAGAGAAACTCCCTATTTACATCAAAGAAATGAGAGAGAATGGTACATCTAAAACTGAAATCTCGAGCTCAATTTATAGACCCCGGTAGGCCTCCAGCGTCGCGATGCCAGCTTCTTTTGGCGTGGCTTGCTAAGGGCTTGACACGTGGCAATTCGGATAAGAAGATAAGGTGACACGTGGCGAGGTGGCTAACAACTCAATTATTATGCTGACGTAGCGCTGACGTGGCGATGGCAACTGTCGGCACCATAGGATTGCGTCACGTGGCACTTCGTGATTGGCTGATGATGACGTGGTGGTGAGGTGGCATGTTGACTGGTCAACTGATGATGTGGACACTGACGTGGAGTGACACATGACACACGTGGCAATGGTGATTATCGGCACCGTAGGATGATGACACGTGGCACGACGCGTGTTAGCAAATCGATGTGATGATGACACGTGGCACGGCGCACGTTAGCAAAGTCAAACTTTTCATATTCTGACCCGTTGACCCGGTGCACATTAGCATGACCCGGTGCACATTAGGCATCGTGACGCCAAGGGCTTGCGCGTCGCGACGCGCCCAAATTACTAAAATGCTTATTTTTCCAATTTTCACTGTTTTGCTCCAAATCACCTACATAATGTCCTGAAACTTTATTTATCTATAAAATAACACAAAACACATCAAAATATTCACAAAACTCAAGAAACTATACAAAATATTAGGTTAAATGAGTGGGAAATAGTGATAGATTTACCACTCATCACACCCCCAAACCTAACATTTTGCTAGTCCTCGAGCAAAACGTAGAATAAAATAACATAATAAAATTTAACTAAGGCACTTTCGTTGGGATCACGGTTGCATTTAGCGTATGCAACAAGCCTTTAAACCCCTAGGTGTCCCTAGTGGATGAGTTGTAGTCTCGTGAGGGTTTATAGCAATGATACCCACAAACATTTTACAAAAGTAAAAAGGTAGTGAAACTAATGCACACAAAATCAAAAAGACAAGCGAAAAGAGAATAAAGAAGTTAGTGACTAATCATGTGAAACTTCTATTCCAAGTTACTAGTTGTTTTATTTCTTTCTAATTTATTGAATAAGTAAATTCTCCGATTATATTTACCAATATTCATATACACAACCAACAAAATATTAATCAACTCATTTTTGCCCACAACAGTCACAAGTGTAGTTGATAAGAGAGTAATATTTGTGTCCTAAAGTTTTATCAGATTTCACACCTTTTTGCAGCAATGGAATAATTTTTCTGATTTTTCTGATTTTTTCTTTGATTTTTTCTCTATTTTTTATTTATATACAATACCTTCCGTCTATGTAGCGAGCTTTGGGTCGGTGGCTCCCAAACCAGTTGGCTTTAGGGCACAAGGTGTTAAGACACCCCTACAGACTTAATTACTCAGACTTCAGACATAATTTTTTTTTGCAGCATCTTTGATCCATGTAGCGAGCTTTGGGTCAGTGACTCCCAAACCAGTTGGCTTTAGGGCACTAGGTGTTAAAACACCCTTACAGGCTTAATAACTCGGATCTCAGATTTTTTTTACTCCATTGCTTTTTGAGATGCTTCCTCCAATTAAACTAGAGCACTGAATATTACAAACTTTTCAATTACAGATCATGTCCGTATGTTACTATGCATGTTGATAATACCTGTCAACTGAGCATATGAAGATCCATTTTATTTAGTTTTATGGAGAATTCACAAATTAAATAATTCAAAAGGAAATAAACAAAAATTAACTTGTTTCGAAATAGGTTTGAGATACATCTCAGGAGTGGATATTCCTTACTCAACTATCTCTTACCAATTTCACCTTTTTAGTTAAAATAAAAACATAAAAACACAAAATATTTTTGTAATTTTAGAAAAAATTTCAATTTTTTTGTATTTTTCTAAAAATTTTGGACTAAAAATAAAAACAACACACAAACTAAAAACAATGTACTAATCAACTAATTCCCTCCCTTTTTTACCAAAATGCCCCTTTTTCCAATTTTCACTGTTTTGCTCAAAATCACCTCCAGAATGTCCTAAAACTTTATTAATCTACAAAATAACACAAAACACATCAAAATATTCACAAAACTCAAGAAACTATACAAAATATTAGGTTAAATGAGTGGGAAATGGTGATAGATTTACCACTCATCAACATCCAAGTCCGAAACATATATCTTATATATGCTAATATATCAAATATATTGCCTAACCTTTTTCCTCTGAATCAACTAAGTCTTGGCTTTGGCACAACAAACTTAGTGATCCCAGTTAAGCGGAACCCATTGACCATAGAAAGCTTCATAATCAATGTCGATGGACAAGAAGTGATCTTGACTTTGGCCAACAAATCACAACTTGGACAAGACACCAATATGGAACAAAGCCTTCATGATTCAAACACATCCTCGACGGACAAAGGTCTTGATTTAGCCAACAAACCAATGCCAGTCTTAAATCTTGAGTAAGAATCACTCATTGAAAGGAAAAACGCTTAATATTTTGTGAGGGTTTTCGCGTGCAAATTGGCAACTAATTTATTATCTTTGTTAAGGTCTCATCATCATACACCCTTAAACATGCATTCTAAATACATAATAAGGCGCATAAAAATAAAGTAATAATGATATGCGGATGGATACTTTACACATTGTTCCAAGAACAAATCTCTCCATTTCCTCTCTCCCGCTAGCACAAGTATTACTTCTACCCGTTACATAACACTTCTAAAGAAACCTCATTTACATTGAGGGGAATAGGTGAGAAGAGAAATACACAGAGTAAAGAGGTAATAGGCTGGACACGCAGGTCCAATTAATAAATTATAAATTTATTACAACAATTTCCAAAATTTCCCCACCCATCTAATATCCATCCGATATACATTATTCATGCATCGCAACCATGTATTCACACAAGCATGTTATCAATCAATCTAATCCAATTAATTAATCTGATAATTATTGACCATCCAATGTTCAAACAACGATTTGATTTTGCTCGAGTCTGACTCGTTTTGCGAATAAGTACTCAAAGTACGAATTCTTGAATTAAATTTAACTACAACATTAAATCCAATTTAATATGTATTTAATACTAATTCACTTATTTAATTCATAATTAAATATTACACTTTATTAAAAACCTTTACGACTTAAATTCCAAATTTAATCGTTACGGGTCTCAAAGCCCGATTAACATCCAATGTTTATTTAATTAAAGTCCAATGGGCTTTTAATTAATTTCTTAAGGCATAGACTTTTGGTCAACTTGGGTCAAACCCAATAACCAAAGCCCCATCAAGGAATAACCCCATAAGCCTAGAAATCAATTTAGGTCCATTAGGCCCAATTAAATTAAAGTTTCATTAGTCATAATTGGACTTTATGGATGTGGTTTTGGGCCCAATTGGATCCAACCAATTTGCCTAAACCAATCTTGGTACAACCAAGCCCATTAAAGCCCAATTACAACTTTACAAGCCCAAATCCAATTTAAGCCCATTTAATTAAACTACAAAAAATTCCAAATTTCATATTTAATTATACTAAAGTGCATTGCCATAATTAATCAACTAAATTAACATTTCCAAAACATCAATTAGCCTAATTAATCATGCTTAATACTCACGGCATTTTGGGTATATTTGTTCGATTCTGAATTCAATCCAATTAAATCCTAAAACAACATTATCCAATTGTTTTCCAACTCATCCAATGATAAAAAACACAAAATACCATGAGTTTAGGGTATCAACAAGATTCGGCCAAGCCTCAAAAAATTGGGGAAAATTGTCCCAAACAATATTTCATGAAATTGATCCAATCAAACTTCAATTAAACTACATTTAAGCATACTCAATCATCCAATTTCATCAAATCATGCTCAAGTACATTTTACCAAATTTTAACCCTAAATCAAGTTTCATGCTTTTAATCGCTCTGATACCATTGTTGGAAAATCTCTAAGTCCCGAAGATCGATTATTAAACAAGAAACAACATGTTAATACATCGAGGAAGTCGAAGAATACTTTCATTGATCGGTTGAGGCGATGCGGTGAAGAACAAAAACTTTATGCCCCTCCTAGAAGCCCTCGGCAGTGAGTGGTTTTTTGGCTCCTCCAAGTTTCGGACATCACCTCCTCAAGCTCCAAGCTTTGGTTGATGATTCCATGCACACGTGTGCGGTTTCCCTATCACCTTCGCAAGACGCCGAATGTGTGCTAGCACTCCGGAAATTTTGCCACAAAATTCCCTATTGTTCTTCTTAATCTCATGGCAAAACAGAAAATTTTTGGAGAAGAAAAACTGCCCATTGGGCGTGTGAGAGAGGAGAGAAAAATGAGAGAGAAGAAGTTGGTTTTTTTGTATTTAGTAATTTATTTCCAAAATCAATTAAACATATACCAAAATTTTCAATTTCAAAAAGTCAAAGAGGCAAAAGCATTAAAGCTCTCCAAGTACCACCATCAATCACAATGACAAGTTGTCATATCACTCAAAGTGACTAGACATCACATCAATTGATTGACTAGTGATTTGACGCTTGATGTGACTTGTGGGCCGCACTTTAATTCGCAATGTGAGTGCGCCTGCAAACACTCTCGGGATCGGGTTCGCTAATTCCAAATTAACGAATTTTTTGTTGCGACGTATTTAAATAATTGTGCCCAGCAAAATCAATATTCACGTCGCTAACGAATTAATTCTAAATTAACTAATTTGCCCGAATTAAAATCTAATATTAATTTCGCGTCGAAATCCAATTTCGTATAATATATCGAATATATTATTTTATCGATTAATTCCCAATTAATCGTTACCTCTCTTTAATTAATATTTTATCCCAGATAAAATATCTCTGTAATTAATCCTAGATTAATTTTCTCTCTCATCTAATTAATCCAATATTAATAAAGTGTGAGTCATACGTCATCGGTGAATCTTCGAGAAGTGACCCATGAGATCCCCAGATATGTTGGCAGTAAATCTGGTCGTCGGACTATCCGAACACGTAAGTAGCTAGTACTAAGTTTGTACCGATTTACAAGACAAGGTTGGCTTCTAGCAAAGCGCCATGCCTACCCAATTCTCCAGAAATATCCTTACTGGAATATGTGATCTAAATCAGGCGTAGTATACGTAGTATTGCGTATTTCGATCCAGCATCGGATGTCACGTGCAAGGCCTGGGGCTGGAAATGTCTCTGCCCCGTACGAAGCATATATCGGATCTCTGGTAACTAGTCTCTTTAATCGGATAAACATGACCTAGTCATAATATCCCGATAGTTGCAGCATATAAGAGAACAAGTTCCGTATCCTACGTGATCATCATCTCCACTATTACTAGAGTGATACTTCCATCTCGACATCACACCCAACACACCACGATTCTCAATATACCCAGCAGAGGCATACACAGAACCTGTTAAAGCCCTGGACGACCTAAAACCAAAGTATATTGATTGTCGCAAGTATTAGCGGTGCAAGTCTCAGGTTAAGACCAAATACACCTACCCTGATTTCGGACTTCCATAGACACATAGTAATACTACCAATGTAATTCCGAGGGGTCTATCCAGAGCGAATCTGTTTTCCATACCATCATCGTAAAACACAACCTCCTACTACACTTGCATGAGTATCCTATACCCAAATATATGAGAACTATGCCTTTTTCCGCCCACACCGCGCACAAGTGTAATACTAGTCTATTCCGCATTATCGATAATGTGTAAAAGACTAGTATTACACTTGTTCGCGTTGTTAGGGCATAACAACATAGTTCTCATATATTTGGGTATAGGATACTCATGCAAGTGTAGTAGGAGGTTGTGTTTTACCGATGGTATGGAAAACAGCTTCGCTCTGGATAGACTCCTCAGAATTCCATTGGTAGTATGACTATGTGTCTATGGAAGTCCGAAATAAAGGTAGGTGTATTTGGTCTTAACTTGAGACTTGCATCGCTAATACTTGCGACAATCAATGTACTTTGGTTTTAGGTCGTCCAGGGCTTTAACAGGTTATGTGTATCCTCTGCTGGGTATATTAACAATCGTAGTGTGCTGGTGTGAGTCACTACAAGAAAAAAAGCCTTTACTGACACTAAGGTTAGTGACACTAGGCTAAAAGTGTCAGAAACGACGTGTAAATGGGCCTATTTCCGTGTTTTTCACTTAAATATCAATAATTACTGACATTATGGTATCAGCGATTTTAGTGTCAGTAATTACTATTACAATAGTATCAGTAAGAAATAAAAAAAAAAAAACGCGTAGTCGTCTGGAGTCGAACCAACACCTCGCGGAAGTGACGTTTTTCGCATATATTACTGACACTAGAGTATCAGTAAATTTAGTGTCAGTAATTAATGATACCTTAGTATCAGTAAAAAAATTAAAAAAAAAAATTATTCCTTAAGTCTGCTGGGACTCGAAATTGTAACCATTGATATAAATTTTTTTTTTATTGTAAGGCTTTACCACTGGGCCAAATCGTGACTTTTGTTCCTTAAACCGCGGTTTATAAAAATATATATGTATTTGTCGGGTCAAAACCTGAACCGTAGTTACCAAATCAATCTTAGTAATTTAGGGTTCCTCTCATTCCCACCTTTTTTTTCATCGCGCAGCCTTTGTTTCCCCCTTCTTTACTCTCAAATATGAATCTCTCATTTGTAATTTCTAAAATCTAAACAAAATCCAGTACATCCTATCAATTATCAACCTTCAAAGTGGAAAGGTACACAAAATTTTATGATTTTCTATATTAAGTTAGTGCATCTTATGGAGGTAATTGAAGGGCTTGTATAGTAATAAATAGATTATAGAAAATTCTAGAATATATACATATTATTTATTTTTCTAGATTCTTCTCGCACAAAAATAAAAATATATATATGTATATATAAAATACGCACACAGCCACTACACACGCACACAAGAGAAACACACAACAATGGATTACACACCTAGAGAGGACCGAAGAAAAAAGAGAGGGAGATGCCGAAAGGAAGAGAGAATACTAAAAAGGAGAGGAGAGGGAGAGGAGAGAGTGATTGAGAGAGGCCGAGAGATACAGAAGAAAGAATAGGCCAAGAAAGAAGGGAGAAAGAGACTGCACTGGTCACGCTGGAGCAGCAGAGAAGAAGCAGAGAAGAAGTCGAGCAGAAAGAGAGAAAGTAGCAGCCCCAAAACAAATAAATCCAGTGAATTTATCGTGCGTATATGTGTGTATGAGACAAGTAAGTACACTGTTCTTATAAATTTCATTGGGTTTGATTAGTTTTGTGAAATTGGGTTTCGATGGCATTGATGAATTGATAAATTAACAAGATTAAATGAATTGGGGAAATTGGTAGAACCCTAGGATTTGGGGGAAAATTTTGGAGTTTCCGTAACTTGTAAAATTTCATTAGTTTGGGATAAAAAAAAATAATAATATGATAATAAAAATAAAAATAATAAAATAAATGCTCGAATGATGATTATTACCAATATTACATAATGAGAATAATATGCATTATGGAAAACATATAAGTTTCTTTTATATGTTAATGAAATTGGATTAGGAAGATTAGAAGAGGATAATGCTACTGTTTTGGATCTGTAACCGATCATTAGTATCATTTGTTCGATAAAAGAGATGTAAGATTTGTATTTGTAGTGTAGTTAAAGTTTTAGTCTATTTCAAGTCTTTGAGTAACCATACTGTTTGGAATTCTGTAATATGGAAATTGTATAATTGATTTTACTGGTGTTTTATAGTAATGAGGGCTTAAACGTATTACCTGTTCTTTACCTTTGGCATTTTAATTTTTCTTTTAGTTAAGTGAGATATTTCACTTTGATTCAAAAGCTTAATTTTCATGGTCAATGATTATGTTGGGTGTATAGGTCATGGAACCCAGTGTAGACTGTAGGGTCCTATTGGTTTTGATTGAATGTTATTGCTTCGTTTTAGCATGGTAAACTACACATTCTTTCTTGGTGGGTTCTTTATATTATTCTTGCTTCATGGCAGATCAAACACGACTTGACTTTGAAGCCAAAAAATTGCAAAGCTATGTAAAGGAGAAATCCTTTATTATATCAGAAAAAGGTGCCCTTGCTGACAAGATCAGCCCTGGTGTACTCAGATCACTAGTAACCTTAACTGATAAACCAAAGTAAGTCATGCCTGCGGTATTTATGGCCTACCTCGTTAGTAATTAATCATTTAATTGTGTATTTACTTCCATTTCAACCTCAGAGAATGGACTGAACTTAATCTCTTCCTTTTGAGTGAGGGTTTCTAAATCCATGTTTATCTTGTAGTCATTTATAATTTCAGGAACTTCCCCCCTCTACATGCAATCTGTAGGGCCCAATTGCAGAATTTGTCTTCATTTACTGATTGAGGATGATGAATGTGATACAAATTGTTTGGTGTATAATTTTTAATGATAAGTCCGTTGCATGCTTTTTCTGTTTCTTCTTCTCATGCTCATTCATTGCTTACCTCGGTCAAAAACTCATAGATGCATTTACCTTAACTTTGAAAATGTGAAGAAAGAGAAATGAGCTTTCATGTTTTCTGATTGCAAATTTCATTCATGCTTACTCTTTAGTTCTGAATACATTTTTTTTTTCAATCACTAATTCTGAATACTTGCAACGCTGAGAATGCCTGCTATCTGTATGTAACTCTAGTTTTATGGATTTGGTTTCATATGCCCTTAACCTCACTGTAAACTTGATAGTTGGATCTGTGATTAAAAATAATAGGTTTTGGCTTTTCTCCTTTTCCTCACCTTCTTAACATTTTCTTCCTCCCCACTTAAAGAAGTGTCAGAAGAGCTTGTTGTCAGTTTAGGGACCATTTAATTTTATACTTTTTTTAACGTAAGTGTGGAAGTAACATCATTGTCTCTACTTGGTTGCACGCGGTCATTAGCAAGGGCACCGATCAAACAATTGTAGATACCGTGGAACATCAGTGGAACCTCATTGTCGACTTGTTTGCATGTGGTCCTAATTGCTAATGATATTCACATGATCTTGGTAGTCTTACTAATTTAAATAGTTCGTAGGGTTGATAAAATCACGTATTAGCTCTTACACTTATTGTTTTTATCTGTGTTGTATAAATTATATATTGAATAGATAGTCAGGTACATCTTCATGGTGCCTAGGCTTTATATTATTAAGTATATTTGTAGTTATTATCGAAGGATTGCTGTCATATTAATATATTTTCATTAATACTTGAGAGTAAAATTCTTGTTGAAAATAATAAATGTATAAGTTTTAGTTGTTTCTTCTCACTTGGTAATTATATATATATTAACCCTCCTCAACATATTTGTTCCTTGGAATCACTATAGATGTATTGACTGAAAGTTATGTTGCTGAAGAAGCACTTGAATTTTGTTGCACATATAATCACACAGTATAATGAAGAGGTAATTACAAGGACATGTTTTACAGAGGTGATTATTACTTCCTATTTTTTCACTTTAATTCATGACATATTGGGAAATCTTCTATTCTTGCAGAATACAAATGACAAGGACAACATAGCTATTGTTCGTTGAGTTAATGAAGTAGTATGGTATTTCTCTTTTCTGTAAATTAATACATTCTTGTTTCTACTTTTAGCTTAGAATTTTTTCCCCAGATTTTTTACTTCAGTGAAAGCAATATGAATCATATCTTTTATTTCAGTTTTATGCCCTGATGGGTTTAATTTGGTGGGTTAATTTGTTTTATTTGTGAGTTTTGCTAGTGGGTAAGATTGCTTTGAGACTTGAAAGTTAAAACAATCATGATGTAAAATATTCTATTAACAGTGTCTCGATGTTCTCTATGTCAGACATGAACTTGGAGATAGTTTTTTACCTGATGAAGTTTTGCCATGTTCTGATTGATACTTGTTGAAACCTTTGGGGGATATGGCACCTGTCATCTGATGTGCTTTGAGGTGCAGCATGAATGCTATGGAAGCAGTATTTGATATATTGAGATCTAACATGTTTATCTCATCTATTTTTATGGCAATTACCTGGAATGTTACATTCTAGTACATTTTGAGCTTTGAACTTTTAGTTTCCAGGAATTCCATAATGAACAACTATCTTGTCATCTTGATTTGCTTCCTGCATTTGGAAACAGTATTAGATCATGTCATCTGATAAACTTCATCTGGTTCATGAGATCCTTTTATTTCAGTTTTATGTCCGTCTATATATATATGTGTGTGTGTGTGTGTGTGTTTGATTTGTTTGTTTTGGTGATTATGTAGCGGTATGAAAGATACAACTTGTTATTATGGATGCCATTTGGTTTTTTATATGCATGCTCTTAGGTTGTTGGTATGGTTATTGTCAATAAGTGCTTTATGTGACAAAAATTAGATTAGGGTTATATTTTGTATTTTTATTTGGATGTATTTAATGTTTTTATTTATGAAGATATCGATTTTTTTTGGAAGTCCATCTAATTCTTAACATTTGGTTTATAATTTCAGATTTTGTGCCAGATATCATATTGTTGGGGGATTGTTGCAGGCTTCTCAACAAGTATCATGAATTTTGGTGGGGGCATGACATTTTGATGGGACTTTAAGAGTAGTTTTTGAAATATATATATGTTAATTTAAAGATTGTCTATGGAGTTTTTGTATTCATCATGTGATACTGTTGAATTGATTAATACGATTAATCTATTATATTGCGAATTTATATAAATGTAATTTTTTAGTTTTTTATTTCATTGAGTTGGTATATATATATATATATATATATATATATATTATATATATATTATATATATATATATATATATATAATGATTAATTTAATTACAAAAATAAGAAATATAATTGTGAAATAATACGATTTTTAAATTTTAAAAGATATTGACGGATATTGATACTATAGTAACAATAATTACTGACACTAAAAATCAAATATATGCGATATACTGATACTGCAGTAACAAAATTTACTGACACTATAGTATCACTAAATACTGATGATATAGTGTCAATAATTTACTGACACTAAAATAGTGTGAGAGATTACTGATACCATAATGTCAATAATTTTCTGATACTACAGTATTAACGTTTACTGACACTAAGAATCACTGACACTAGAAACTAGTGTCAGTGATTTCTGGCTGCGGCAACACTGACACATTTATATAGTGTCAGTAAAACCCTTTACTGACACTAATTTAGTATCAGTAAAAGCCTTTTTTCTTGTAGTGTGTCAAGACGGAAGTATCACTCCAGTCATAGTGGAGATGATGGTCATGCAGGATACGGTACAGGTTCTCTTATGTACTGCTGTCATCGGGATATTATGACTAGGTCATGATTATCCGATATAGAGACTAGTTACCAGAGATCCGATATGTGCTTCATACGGGGTAGATACAATTCCAGCCCCAGGCCTTGCACGTGACATCCGATACTGGATCGATAATACGCAATACTATGTATACTACGCCTGATATAGATCACATAATCCTATTTATGGAGAATTGGGTAGGCATGGCGCTTTGCTAGAAGCCAACCTTGTCTTGTAAATCGCTACAAACGTAGTACTAGGTACATACGTATTCGGATAGACCGATGACCGTATTTACTTCCAACATATTCAGGGATCTCATGGGTCGCTTCCCGAAGATTCACCGATGACGTATGACTCGCACTTTATTAATCTGGGATTAATTATTGATGAGAGAAAAAATTAATCTGGGATTAATTACGGAGATTTTTATCTGGGATAAACTGTTATATAAAGATAGAGCACGATTAATTTGGAATTAATAGATAAATTAATATATTCGATATATTAAACGAAATTGGATTTCAACGCGGAATTGAAATTAGATTTTAATTCGGGCGAACGAGTTAATGTAGAAGTAATTCGTTAGCGACGTGAATAGTGATTTTGCTAGGCATACTTAATTAATTACGTCGCAACGGAAAATTCATTAATTTGGAATTAGCGAACCCGAGCCCGGGAGTGTTTGCGAGAGCACTCGCATTTCGAATTCAAGTGCGGCCCGCAAGTCATATCAAGCGTCAAATCATTAGTCACTTTGAGTGATGTGACAACTCTTCACTTGATTGATTGATGGTAGTTGATGGAAGTGGTTGGCATAATTGCCATTTGACTTTTTGGTTGCAATTTTATATATATGATTTTTGGAAAATCATTTACTAATTTTTGGAACAACCAAACACACTTCTCTCTCTCTTTTCTTCTCCCTCAACTCTCGGCCACGGTGGCCATTTTCTTCCTAAAAAACCTTCTGGTTTTACTGTGAATCACAAGGAGAAAATAAGGGATTTTTGTGGCAAAAATTCCTAAGTGCTAGCACACCATTTGAGTCTTGCGAAGGTGATATGGAAACCAATTTGTGAGCTTGGAATCACCACCCAAAAGCTTGGAGCTTGGACCAAATTTGGAGACCAAAAACAGTGACTGCCATGAGACTTGGAGGATGTTCAAAGGGCTTCAAAAGTTTTTTTCTTCGCCTCATCGCCTCAACCGATCGATTTAAGTATTCAGCAACTTCTTCGTGTATTCACATGTATGTTTCATCACTTTAATCGATCCTCGGGACTTAGAGATTTCCCAACACCTACGGGCGGAGATTTGGTGGTATAGAGGATGGCGATACGTAACGCCCCATGTCACCGGCAGGGTGTTTAGGGGGACGGCGAGACGTAACGCCCCTAAACACCGGTGTATTCGGGGGGACGGTAGTACGTAACGCCCTTGAACATCAGATGGATACTTTGGTACAAGATGACCGAATATTGATTTTCATATTTTAGTTTTCAGAAAAAAGATTTCAGATTTCAGTTTTCAGAAAAGATTTTCAGAAAGGGATTTGGAAAGACAGGTTTTATAAAGAGTTTCAAGAAATATTTTTTAGAAAATAGTTTTTCAAAAAGGCTTTCAGAAAATATATTATAAAAAAAATGGCATGATAAAGTAGAACATAATTCATAAGTTATACATAAAGATCATATATTCTGGATATCATCTGGAGAGCATGTAATTGGCATTAATGCATAATGGCATGTATATATATATTTAGTACCTGTGTGTGTGGTGTATGCACAGTGCATTGATGACAATATAAGTATGTATTACGTAGAATAAATATTACAGAATCATGACATATTTAATTAGAGCTTAATTTACAAATTGAGCATATAAATCATACATTTATATATCATTTGAGTTATATATATATATATAACTTATACTAATGCATGATAGCATTATTGCGTTTGTATGCATAAGAAGATGGATATTTGCATGAACTGTATTTACACAAGAGAAATTTTTGTGGATGATAGTTTATGACGAATGATTCCATATAGATGTATGATATTATTTAGTTGGAAATAGTAATTTGCAAATGCATGTATTTATAGCGTTAAATCTTAAATAAATTTGAACTTGGATTTATGAAATTATAGATGTAAAGGTATATTAGATTGAAAATGTGTATGATAAGCTGATAATTTGTTATGTAAGTGGACTTATTTATTTGCATGTGAGGTATATTAGTGATAGAATTAGTATATAGAATATAAGACAGTTAAAGAAGACTGTTTATAGCAAGAACAATTTTTAAATCCGATTTGATGATATTTCAATGATATAAAAGAAAGATAAGTATGATAAATAACCAAACTAGATTAGTAAAGAGTAAGTGGGTAAGTATTGAGATATCAGAGTAGCGCAGCGAAAGCATGGTAAAACTTGACCTAATAGAAAGAATATGAATGATGAACCTAAACAGGAAACAAGACTTAAAGTTCAAGTATGAATATTTAGAAAGACAGTAGCTAGAAATAAGTTTGAAAAATGAATAAGAAATGAAAAATATATATCATGTTTGATAAATATGTATGATAATAAGAGGTACATATTAATATAAAATGTAAATCACATTTTGCTTGTGTTTGATGCTCAAGGAATGAGCATAGTTACTTACTGAGTCTTATGACTCACATCCCAACAGTGTTTTGAGTTTTACAGGTTGGTGATCTGATCGGTCGACCACAGATTTCAGAGCTTGAGAAGCCGGATAGCAGCATTGCAGTCAGCCAGTCACTAGGTCTTGGGCGTATAAGAGTCGTTTATAAGGCTTGTTGTAAAAAGTTTAAGTTTGTATAAGTGTAATTGTAAAAGTTTTTGTTTGTACGTGTTTTCCGGGACGAAGCCCAATTGTGTTATGACTTAAGTTTATTATTTTAGTGTATATTATGTGTTGGGCCCTTTAGGTTGTATTGAGTTGATGGACTTGGATCCAAGTTGCATGACTTTACGCAGAGGTCATGCCGAAATTTCGTCAGAGTTAGAGGCTTATGGAGGCAGGATTAGTCTGTCTCCTGCCGGTAACATCTTGGCTTAGGCGGGATGTTACAACTTCATAAGTTGCAACTAATTCCACTCTCACAGCAGAATCATATGTGACACTCACACTGCATCTTTTCAGACATTTTATGACGTAGACCGTATAACGTCATAATTAGACTCAAAACTAATCTGACCCTCTGATCGGTGGTAAACACATACGTTACACAAGCACACGTATCGCTCAAGTAGTATAAGAGTATCGATCCCACGAGGACAAATGTTATAAGTATCTAATTGATTTGATTGTTGTTTGATTGGTGATGTTTACAAAAGACAAGTAAATAAAATAGTACGAAAGTGAATTAAAAGAAAATTCAATATTATAAAACTATCTAGGGTTGTGAATAATTCCAATATCTTTTAAAGATAAAGTGATTATCTAATGTTTGTGTAATATATCGATTTATTAACCGGGAACATGAAATTATGCAAAAGCCTCTGTCGATGGTCAGATGCAAACACCAAAAGTAATCCAATTAATCATATATCTATGTTAACAAAATTACCTGAATTCATTAAGATTAAGTTCCAATTGTGGATACCCCCGCCCAAGAGGTATATGTCTATCCTGGAAGGAAATCTACCTAAGAGTCCCATGCCCCAAGGTGAGATCGTGAGCTAATGATTCTAAGGCTGAAACCTATAATTCATTCGTCAAGTTTATTTTAAGTGTACCAAATCAATCTTATTAGTGGCCAGTTAACAAGAAGCATTAATCTTAAGACTAAATAAATAAACCATTATATTACCTAAGACATAAAATAACCACTTATAAAACGGTGATATTGGAATTCATCACAACCCTAGATAAGGGGTTTAGTTACCACACATATATAGGAATATTAAGGACATAAATAAAGTAAATGACATAAAGTGAAGCTTGGAAATTAAAAAAGATAAATTAACGATAAAAATACTGGGGTTGGAGGATCCACTTTTATTATTTCTAATTTAGTTATCTCCCTTATTATAATATACAAACTTGCATGACATTACCAACCGACCATATAGACTGTAACTTGATTAAGTCAGATTTTAGATTAATTCCAATCGACCATAAAGACGTTATCAAATTTAGTCAGGTTGAAATCATTTAATTAAGTCCAACCTACCATAAAGGCGGTATCCCATTAAGTCAGATTTTCAAATAGTTTATATATTATAATTAAGGGAGATTAATCTAAATATTAGTAATAAAAGCTTTACCTTTCACCCCAGCAGAGGGGAGTTACCTCCTCATACTGAAAAGTAAAATAAAGAAAAAACTATTGCATAAAATAAAAATTAAATGCAAGAAAGCTGTAAAAAAAAAAGACAACATACAATCTTCTTAGTATTCTTAAGGAAATCCCCAGAAAAATGTATGAGTTTTCATTCTGATTTCAGGCTCAATTTAAAAGCAAAATTGGTCCTGCGCGTCGCAATGCGTGAATTCTAGCAGGTCTCGACGTGCCGTAGATCTTCGACACGTGTACACGGCTTTCACGAGATGATGACACGTGGCTTTCGACATAATTTTTGGCTTGGTGTCGCGACGCATGAAGTTGTGTTTGTCGTGACGCTGACGTCATGCTGACGTAAGCAATGACGTGTAGTGTGGGCAGGTTGAAATATTGTGCTGACGTCATGATGACAAGTGTCGACAGAACAGTGACTGCAGACATCTGAAATGACAATTTTACCATTTTGTCTGTTTTTCACTGTTTTGGCCCTGATTTGATTCCAGTAGTCCTGAAACCTTATTTATCTACAAAATACACAAAACACATAAAAAATTCACAAAATTCAAGAAACTATACAAAATATTAAGTCAAAGGGACGGTAAATACTGATATATTTACCGCTTATCACACCCCCAAACCTAACATTTTGCTAGCCATCGAGCAAAACAAAAAAAAATACAATAAACAACTTTAAAATAAAATTATGCTAAGCCACTTTCTTAGGGATCGCGGTTGCATTTTGTCTATGCAAAAAGCCTTTAAACCCCTAGGTGTCTCTATTTGACGACTTGTAGTCGCGTGAGAGCTTACAGCAACGATACCCACAAACATCAAATGCACACAAAAGCAAAAATATCAAACAAGTTAGTGACTAAACAAGTGAAACTCTTATCCAAGTTAATAACTATTTTGTTTCTTTTTAAATTATCAAATAAGTAAATTCTCCGATTATTTTTACCATTCTCCATATATACAACCAACAAAGTATTAATCAAATCATTGTGCTCAAAATATTCATAAGTGTAGTTGAAAATAGAGTAATATTTTTATCCTAAAGTTATATCAGAATTATTACCTTTTTGACAATGGAACTTTTTCTCATATTTTTATTTATTTATTTATAACATCTTCAATCCATGTAACGAGCTTTGGGCCAATGACTCCCAAGCCAGTTGGCTTTAAGGCACTAGGTGTTAAGACACCCTTACAGACTTAATTAGCCGGATCTCAGATGTCTCTCCTTTTTTATAACATCTTAAATCCATGTAGCGAGCTTTGGGGCTGTTACTCCCAAACAAGTTGGCTTTAGGGCACTAGGTGTTAAAACACCGTTACAGACTTAATTACTCATATCTCATATGTTAATTTTTTTTTATTCCATTGCTTTTTTAGATGCTTCCTCCAATTAAACTAGAGCATTGAATATTAGAAAAACTTTTCAATTACAACTTATGGCCGTATGTTACATTGCATGTTGATAATACATGTCAACTGAGCATATGAAGATCCAATTTAATCCGTATTATGGAGAATTCACAAATTAAATAATTCAAAATGAAGTAAACAAAAAATAACTTGTTATGAAATAGATTGAGATACGTCTCAGGAGTGAGAATTCCTTACACAGCTATCTCAAACACTGTTCCACCTGATTAGTAAAGTTAAAAAACAAAAAAAAACACAAATTTTTTTAAATTTTTTTGAATTTTTGACTAAAAACAAGGCAAAAACAACACAACGGAAAAAATAAAAATAAGATACTAATCAACTATTCCCCACCCCCAAAACTAATTGAGACATTGTCCCCAATGTCTAAAAAGTATAAGAAGATTTTAGAAGACAATATCTGGTAAGCTGAAATTCTACATCAAAAAGTAAATTAAATGTCAAGATCCAGATTTATTCGACATTTCTCACCACGATCATTATCAGACCAGTTTATCTTGGAAATGATAGGGTCAATTTGTTGTTCAAAGGTTAAAAGTTGGTTAATTAAATCATGGCAGTTATGGCAGTGTAAAGGATATCTTTTACAGGTTTTGACACCAACCCATTTCTCCGGGCATCATCAAGAAACACACAAAGAAAGTCATAAAATCCATCAATGTTAAACAGTCTGATTGGTTTCTGGTGTATATTCAAGTTCGCCCAGGATAGCACTGTTAAAATTTCCTCTGGCATACCTGTATATTCAAGCCACCTGGCAAAGCAATAAATGCATCAGCCAATTAATCATTTCAGCAAGTCATTCAGACATACCTGGCACAATGCATTCCTGTCCGTTTGATGGTTCTATAAGATTCGCCTCTGTCAAAGGTTTTGAAATGATTCCCAAAACCCGATGACCTCCTTCTTGTACAGCCCTTGAAATGTACCCCATTAGTCCAAGATTGACACCGCCATATATTAAGTGCATATTCCTTTGATCTATGACTCTACCCAATTCCTATGTTGGCTTAACGAACTCTGGTTTAGAACAAACACTAGTACCGCAAAACACACAAATGTTAACTTGTATTCTTGAAGTTGCTTCGATTTTTTTTTATTACTTTCTCAAATCTGGATGTCTTCAAGAGTGCAATAACGAGCTGAATTTATAGATCTCGCTAATCGGACACGTGCTTCAATTACCAATGAATGTCATTAGGAATACCTTTGATCATCAGTAGTCTCATTCTTTCCATGCGAGTTTTGTAAACTTTCATCAGTGAGTTTTGAGGGAGAGAAGAAAATGCATGTGAAGATTTGCGAGAACATCTTCAATCCTGAAATGTGACTTTACCTACAAAAATTAAACACAAAACAAACACACCAAATCTTAATATTTACACAAATTGCATGGGTTTCCTCCCTGCTAGCGTTAAGTTTAACGTCGTTAGCTAGACATGACTGTCCGATTGTTATGCTGGATCTGAAAGTGTTACACTTTCTTTTTGTCCCTCAAATGATTCTCCCCAGTAGTGTTTGACACGCTTGCTGTTAACTTTGAATGTTTTATTGGAGTTGGGATCATGAAACTCAACGGCTCTATCTAGTAAAACTTAGGTGATTAAGAATGGACCTGACCACTGTGATTTTAACCTCCCATGGAAACATTTCAACCTTATTTTAATTAACAATACTCGCTGCTCCGATTCCAGTTATATGCGCACTAACTTCTCATCATGTCTCTTCTTGGCCTTTTCTTTGTACAGTTTGGCATTCCCAAAATGCTGTATGTAAAATTCTTCCAATTCGTTGAGTTGATGGAGCCATTTTTCTTTTGTTTCTTGTATTTCAAGATTTAACTTCTTCAGTGTGCAGTACGCTTTATCTTCAAGCTCCACAAGCAGATGACATGATTTAAGTTTGTCAGTGGAACTTTGCATTGCATCAGAGTTCTGGACGGTACTATCTATCACATCAAGTCTAAAACATTCATCCTTCTTTTCATCATCCGGGAAATTCATGGCTTTGAAAAAATTATATGTTACTTCTTGGTCCTGTACCATCATGGTTTAGTTCACCTTTTTGTACATCAATAATGGTTCGACCTGTAGCCAAGAATGGTCTCCTGAGGATGATGAACACGTCTTAGTCTTTCTCTAAGTCAAGGGTAATAAAATCTGTTGGGAAAATGAATTTTTCAACTTTGACCAGTACATCATCAACTACACCTCTCGGAAATGTGAGCATTCTATCAGCAAGTTCGAAAGAGATTGAAGTGGGCTTTGCTTCCCCAATTTGCAGTTTTCTGTAAATGGAAAAAGGCATCAAGTTAATACTAGCACCTAAATCACACAAAGCCTTATCAAAGTTATGTTCTCTTATGGTGCAAGGGATAGTGAAACTGCCAGGATCTTTCAGCTTTGGCGGAAACTTCCTCTGAATGATGGCGTTGCATTCTTCTGTCAATGCTATTGTCTCGTAATCTCCCAATCTTCATTTTCGTGACAGAATATCATTCACGAATTTCACATAGCTGGGCATTTGTTCCAATGCTTCTGCAAATAGCTTTTTGAAGATCTCCAAGAATCGAGCAAACTGCTTGTCCAGTTTGTTTTTCTGGAGACGCTGTGGAAAAGCTGGAGGTGGAGTGAATTTTTCTTGATCATTTGCTTTTGCTTCTCTTTCCTCCATCTGTGGATCTTCTTCACTGCTTTCTTTTGGAACTTCCTTAGCAGTTGCCTTGACTCCAACATTTTTGTTAATCTCAGTACCGCTTTTCAAAGTGATGGCATGACATGGCTTATTCCTCATGTTCCTTGGATTTGGTTCTGTATTGTTAGGAAGGGTACCTCACTGTCTGTAACTCTCAGCATTAGCCAGTTGTCCCTATTGATTTTCCAGTGCTTTTATAGAAGCAATTAGGTTTTGATTCAATGCTGATTGGGCTTGAAACATAGCATCGTATTTGGCTGCTTGAGATTCATTTTTTTCTTCTAACTTTTTCAAGTGTGCTAGCACTTCTTTTATTCCTGGTTCTTTTTCATACTCCTGGACTTTGTTTTGCTGTTGGAATCCTGATGGTGGATTGTTCCTTTGCCATGAATTGTTGCTCTATGCGAAATTAGGATGATTCCTTCAACTTGGGTTGTAGGTATTGGAATATGGATTGTTTCCCTGTATGTTGAAATTGCTGACAAAATTTGCAGTCTCATCATGTTGGTTGTAAGATTCTGCCTCTGGTGATCCTGATTATGGTAAACTTATAGATACAACATTAACCTTCATGCTGAGAGTTTCCATAAGTTTTCACATCTGATCCAGCTTGGAATTTATTGTTGTGTTGGCTCCAACTGCGTAAATTCCAGCTATTTGTTGAATCATGCTCCTTTCTGTTGGCCACAAAGAATTATTGTTGGCCATTTCTTCAATTAAGTCCCAGGCCTGATCCTCTCCTTTTGTAATTAAAGCTACTCCAGTCGCAGCATCTATTGTGCTTCTCACTTCAATTAAGCAATGACGTGTAGTGTCAGCAGCATTGAGATGATGACACGTGTCTGGCGTATGATAGCAAGTGCTGTGGTGTTGCACGTGGCCGACGCATGTTAGTAAGTGCATATAATAGCAAGCTTTCTCTGATTTTGACACGTGGCCGGCACATGTTATCAGTCGTGACACAGAAGTGTTGCGCGTCGCATCGCAGAATTCAAATTTTGCCATATTTGTTTGTTTTTCGCTGTTTTAGCCCCGATTTGATTCTAGTGAGTCTTGAAACCTTATTTATCTACAAAACACATCAAAATATTCATATAACTCTAGAAACTATACAAAATATTAAGTCAAAAGGACGGTAAATACTGATATATTTACCGCTTATCACACCCCCAAACCTAACATTTTGCTAGTCCTCGTGCAAAACAAAAAATAAAATACAATAAACAACTTTAAAATAAAATTAATCTAAGCCACTTTCGTATGGATCACGGTTTCATTTTGTTGGATAATATGACCCATAGCGTCACTATTTGCACAGATCATTGTGTTGTTGTAGCAAATTAACTATGTAACAAGGAAATTGCACTCTCGTCATTTGTGATTAGATCACCATAGATATATAAATGAAGAGAGGTCCCTATGATTAGTTCCTGGATTGAGATGATATGAGACAGTATCAGTCCACGAAGGATTAATCATTAAATATCCCTAGCCGTAGTATTATCGAGACTGGACATCCATAATGCGGAATAGGCTAGTATTGCACTTGTGCGCGTTGTGAGGGCACAACGGTATAGTTCTCATATATATAAGTATTGGATACTTATGCAAGTGCGATAGGAGGTCGTGTTTCACCGATGATACGGGAAACAGCTTTGCTCTGGATAGACCCTTCGGAATCCCATTGGTATTATGACTAGGTGTCTATGGGAGGCCGAAATCAAGGTATGTGTGTATAGTCTTAACCTGAGACTTGCATCGCTAATACTTACGACAATCGGTAAACTTTGGTTTTGGTGGTGGGGGGATCTTAACTGGTTCTGTGTTCACCTCTTCTGGGTTTATCAGGAATCGTAGTGTATTGGATGTGATGTCAAGACGGAAGTATCACTCCAGTCATAGTGGAGATGATGTCACACAGGATACGGTATTAGTGCTCTTAAGTGATGCACATCCAATCGTGATATTATGACCAGGTCATGAATATCCGATTATAGAGACTAGTTACCAGACATCCGATATGTGTTTCGGACGGGGCAGACACTTATCCAGCCCCAGCCCTAGCACGTGATTATCCGATACTGGACCGATATGCACAATACAATTGTATATTACGCTTGATACAGATCTTAATATTCTTAAATGGATATGTCCGGAGAATTGGGTAGACTTGGTGCTTTGCTAGGAGTCGACCTTGTCTCGTAAATCGGTAGAACGTAGTACTTGGTACGTACGTGATTCGGATACTCCGACGACCGTATTTACTGCCAATATATCCGGAGATCTCATTGGTCGCTTCCCGATAATCCACCGATGACGCACAACTCGCACTCTTGAATAATCTGGGATTATACAGAAGAGAGAGAAAATTAATCTAGGATTAATAACGGAGATATTTTATCCGGGATAAAATGTCGTCTAAAGAGAGAGAACGATTAATTTGGAATTTATCGATAAAATTATTATATTCGATATAATAATCGAAATTCGATTTCGACGCGAAATTAAAATTAGATTTTAATTCAGGCAAACGAGTTAATTTAGAATTAATTCGTTAGCGACGTAAATAATAATTTCGCTAGGAGCAATTATTTATTTAAATTCGATTTAATTAACGTCGCGACGTAAGTTCGGTATTTCGGAAATATCGAACCCGAACGCGTGAGTGCACGTGGGCCCACTTTCATTTGGAAACGTGTGGGGCCCACATGACACATGTCATATTATGCATTATTTAATTCTAATGCATTGCATGGAGATAGTGTACATTGCACTCAATGGTTTTGCATGGAAATGAGTGTTTGACACTCGAAGCCATTGCATGATTTGTGACAACACATTTTTCTCTCAAACTCTCTCATCTCTCTCACGCCAATATTGGCTATTCTTCACTGGTTTTGAACCAGTTGGGCGTGAGCAATAGGGAAGCCAAGAGTGGGTTTTCATGGTGAAAATTCAAGTGCTAGCACACTTACAAGTCTTGCGAAGGTGGTAGGGGGGTTCACCCATGAGGCGGGACTCATCCGACGGAGTTTGGAGCTTCGTTTTGAGACCCGAAACTGCGAAGACAGTGAGTGTGGACTGGTTGCAGTGGCGTGAGCAAGGCAGTGCGTTTTTGGCTTCGATTCGTCTTCAATTCGACATAACCGATCGATGTGAATATTCCGCTACCTCCGTTGATGTATTCACGCATTATTTCATGTCTTGATTTGATCTTGGGACCTTAGAATAAACCAACAATGGCATCAAGAGCTAATGTTGCAAGCATGAAATTTGTAGGGTTTAAAATTTGGGTAAATGTTTGTTGAGCATGATTTGAATAAATTGATTGTTTAAGTATGCTTATAACATGTTTAATTGCATTTTGGTTGGACCAATTTGTTGAAAAATGATTTGGAATTATTTTCCCCAAATATTTGTCCTTGGCCGAATGGTGTATAGTCTTGGAGTTCTTGGAATTTTTTCATTTTAATTCATTGGATGAGTTATAATGATAAAGGATGATGTTATTTGAAGTCATTTGATTGAATTTTGAATTGAACAAAAATCCCCAATTTCCTTCACCTTGGCCGAATGTATAGCCATATTGAATGTCTTGGTAATTTTGATTTTGTGACATTCAATGTGTATGAAATCATTCGGGAAGTTAATACGTTGTCGATTGTGTAATTAATCGGATTGAATTCAAATCGGACAAAATTACCTTCCTTGGCCGAGAGCATTAAAAGCATGTAATGGGTTTGATTTTTCAATTTGTATGTTGGACATATAATAATGAATTGAGCATGATTAATTGGACTAATTTGGTGCTTCGGAATATCAATTTAGGTTATTAATCATCGTAATGCACTTTAGGTAATTAAATTGCGTAATTGGATTAGTGTAATTTAATTATTTAGGCTTAAATTGGATTTGGGCTTGAATTGTTGTAATTGGGCCTTTTGGGCTTGATTTATCAAGTTTGGTTTAGGCCAAGTGGATTGGATCCAATTGGGCCCAAAACCTTAACCATAAAGCCCAATTGCGACTATGAACCTTTAATGTTCAATTGGGCCTAATGGGCCAAGATTGATTTATGGGCTTATGGGGTAAATCCCGGATTGGACTTTGGTTATCGGTTTGACCCGAGTTGACCAAAAGTCCACACCTTAAGAAATCAATCAAAAGCCCATTAGACTTTAATTGAATTGACGTTGGACGTTAATCGGTCTTTGAGACGCGTTACGATTAGATTTGGAATTTAAATCGTAAAAGGTTTATTAAATAAAAGTGTAATATTTAATTTGGAATTGAATAGTGAATTAGTATTAAATACATGTTAAATTTGATTTAATGATGTAGTTTTTTAATTCATGAATTCGTACTTTAAGTACTTATTCGCAAAAACGAGTTTGACTCGAACAAAATCAAATCGTTGTTTGAACATTGGATGATCACTTAATTATCAGATTAATTAATTTGATTAGATTGATTGATACCATGCTTATGTGTGTGAATACGTGGTTGTGTTGAATGAATAATGCATATCGGATGGATATTAGTCGGGTGGGCAATTTTAGAAATTGTTATAATAAATTCGATTTATTAAATTGGACCTGCGTGTCCAGCCTTATCACCTTCTTTCTCTTTGTATTCTCTTCTCACCTATTCCCCTCTATATATATGAGGTTTCTTAGAAGTGTAGTGTAACGGGTAGAAGTAGAATAAGTGCTAGCTTGAGTGAGAAAGGGAGAGATTTGATCTAGGATCAATGTGTAAAGTATCCATCCGCATATCATTATTATTTTATTTCATACTCGCTTTATTATGTATTTAGAATGCATGTTTAAGGGTGTATGATGATGAGACCTTAACAAAGATAATTAAATTGGTAGCCAATTTGCACGCGAAAAACCCTCGTTCTATATTAAGCGAATATCCTTCCATTGAATGATTCTTGTTCAAGATCTGAAGTTGGCATTGGTTTGTTTTTGACCAAAGTCAAGACCTTTGTCAATCAAGGATGTACTTGAATCATGAGAGTTTTGTTGCATATCGGTGTCTTGTCCAAATCGTGATTTTTATTGGCCAAAGTCAAGATAACTTTTTGTCCAATGACATTGATTACGAAACTTTCCTCGTCAATGGGTCCCGCTTAACTGGAATCATTAGGTTTGTTTTTGGCCAAAGCCAAGGCCTAGATGATTCGGAGGATAGGGTTAGGAAAATGTAATGGATACATTGACATTGTACATATGTTTCGGACTTGGATGTCCACCTAACCGGATCTAGGAATTAGATTGGATCCAATTGATCTGTGAGATCTACCTAGTTAAATAGCATACAGCTTTTATTGGCCAAAGTCAAGGTTGTGTGTTATTTAATAGGATCCTAGCCCACTAGGAAACACGGTTTCCCGAGTATTCCACAGAGGGTTAGAGGCTCGACGAAAAATAGTGGGAGGCAAGTATTGAATTTGCAACATTCGTTCGAATACTCGCTAAACACGCTCATTTTATTTTACTCGTCATATTAATCAAAAGTATTAGTCGGACTAATATTTTATGTTGTTTTAAAAATATATATAGTTGGACTATATACAAACTCATTCAATATATAGTTGATTTTGTAATTGGATTATAGTAATCAATATAATTGAATTAAATGATAGTTGATTTTATAATGGGATTATAGTAATCAATATTAAAATTATAGTTGATTAAATAATTGGATTATTGTAATCATTATAATAAATAGTACCTTAATAATTTGATTAAATAGTTGGACTATTAAAATCAAGTAAAGAATTGAAAAGGTTGAATATTTAAAATATATAATCCTTGGATTAAATGTTTAAATGATTTAATTTTCAATTGGGAATTAATAATAGGTTAATTTATTTGATAAAATAACTTATTATTACTAAGCCCATAATTAAGCAAATAGTAGAGCATAAAGTCTTTGGAAGATTTATGTGATGATGACTTTAGTGCTTAATTAATATACTTACAATAAATCTATCTTTAGATTTAAAAGTATTAAAATTGCAATTAATAATTCTTGGAGAATTAATTGACTATTCTAGTGGAGAAAAGTCAAAGTTTGCAATTGGGCATGTAGCACAAGGTGCACATCGTTTCGATATTCCGAAACCCAAGGCTTGGGCAAAGGTTTGTGAAATATTGAAAAGGATAATTGACATATCCCAAAGTGACTACCATTAGGATATGGAAGACACGAAGGAATTAAAGAAAGGGCGAGGCTCTAACTTTAAAAATATTTGTCAAAGTTATGTTTACTACTAGTATTGAAATTGGATTTTAAATACTTAGTGTGGTACATAATACATATATGTATTGACGTTCAGAATCCGCTGTGAGCCGGATACTGAATTCAAGCCGAGATTTCTCTGCGAATTGGAAACGGGACGAAAGTCGCTGTTTCGACCGTAGATACCTAAGTTTAGGACTACCCTTTGGGTATGTACTTAAATTAGGAAATGTTATAATGTAACTAGTTTAACTAGAGACATTATCTCTATATCAGTGTTTAATCCATTGCGGATAAAACCTTTATATTCTAGAACACTAAAGTGTTTCATTATATAAAGATGATACTGAGATAAATACATTGGATGTAAATAACAGAATTTATATTTTGAATATAATAAAATCTCATACATATAAAATGACAAATAAATAGCTCAAATTGATTTGATCAATGGAGACTTATTTGTGGCATTGTTTTCTAGGACACAATTAAACAAGACTCGTATATCCACACTTTTGAAGAGTGGATACTAGGACTGATTTGACTATTCAAATAAGGTCTACGAATCTAGTTTATTAGGTTAAAAATAAGACTCGTATATCCACACTTTTGAAGAGTGGATACTAGGACTGATTTGACTATTCAAATAAGGTCTACGAATCTAGTTTATTAGGTTAAATACCTAAAATACTATTTACTTGGTAATAGTAAAATGGCCACCGATTTGTTAGCCCTATTCATGGTGAAGTGAGTGGGCCCATATCTAGCTAGGCTAGATGTTAACATGAATATTTCGTGACCTTAATGGATGTGACATCACGTTATGGTTATGTGTTTCTTTTGAAGAACACAGATCGGAAACTTTTATAGTTTCGACACGAAGTAGAAAAACAGATCGGCTATAGTATTATTCCGCCACGGTAATACCGTAATGGAAAATACTTAAGCAGTAAGTTTCATACGTACATGAAAGAGTATGGTATTATTTCAGATGAGGACTCCTCTCGAGACACGTCAGTTAGACGGTGTGTCCGAACTAAAACCGAATTTTGTTGGATATAATAAGGTTTATCATGAGTCGCTCTGAGCTACTATCTCCTTCAACCGGATATGTATTAACAGTGCAAAACTTATTTAGAATAAGGTTCCATATAAATCTGTTTGACAGATATCATATAGGATATGAACAGGGAAGAAACGAGGTTTCTCATTCCTGATAATTTGGGTATGCCAGGCATAGCGTTTGGATGATACCAAACTAAGGACCCAAATTGGATAAGTGCCAATATAGGTCATCCTAAGGGAAACCTTAAGTATAATACTTATAAATCCCACATGAGAACAATGTGATTGTTGCTCACCATGCGATTTTCCTGAGAGAAATACCGATATGCAGTGGTCAGTGGGAGGATAGTGATACTCGATGAAAATCGGAGTAATACTGTTCAAGGCACGAAGTCCTTAATGGAACACAAATAGTTCATCTATGATGAATCTATACCATTAATCTTCAAATACACAAGAACTTCGTAGATCGGATAGAGTCAGAAAACAACCTAGGGTATGGGTTTCTGATCTAACCTCATAAAGATGTCAATCTTGTGAAGGTATATCCACCGACTACGTTTTGAGGAAGTGATACGAGGTATCGGCTCCCTGTTATGGCAAAGTGCCATGAATCCGAAATGGATTCCATGTATAAAAATCCATTTTGAAGATGCTTGAAAATAACTGTATATTTCATTTATGAAATGTGTCAGTTATAAATCAAAATCGCTTTCCTGAAAAGGAAACCTTTTGGAGGATATTTACAACATCCTGACGATTTTGTATAACCGACAAACAAGGTTTGCGGGTTATTCGATCCATGTTTGGATTAATGCAAGCATAAGGTTCTTGGAACTGTCGTTTTGAAATAATCATAATGGTTTATGATTTGACTCAAAACGAAATAATTCTTGTGTATATAAGGAGGTTAGTGGGAGAGCGCACTGACAGTGAAATTCCCATAAAGCTATTGTTGAAAGCTTGGCTTTCAATAGAAATTCTCCATAGAATTCTGGGGAGTAACAACCTTTATCCAAGAATAAAGATCTACTGGGATAGATTTGGAATTGTTAACACTCTCTAGGAAATTATACATTTAAAATGTACTTGTATTGGTGTCTCATACGCTTCGAGCATATGGAGTCACAATCGGGTCAATCCAAGTGATAGTCACTGGATTGAAGTTAAGAACATTTGTTAGTATCTCTGAGAACTAAAGATGCTATCTTTTACTATGGAGAAGGAGAACTTGAAGTGACTGGGATCACTGCAGCAAGTTTCCAAACGATTAAATACTGCGGTACTATAAAGTTTGATAACGGGACAGTGAACTGGAAATCTTCCAAGCAAGATAATTGTTGCCGAATAAACAACAAACGCGGATTATTGCTGCAGCTGAGGCAGCAATAGAAGTCTTTTGGATTGAAATTAATCTAATTAGATTAGATATAGTTCTTTTAGCAGCTGAGCTAGGCGTCAGCACTGGCTAAGGAATTAAAGGTCTCATCGACGATCCAGATATATACTTCTATATCATCTGATTCGTTCGGATCATACATCGTGGCGATGTGATGATCGTATAAATCGCATCAGACGATGATCAAAACAATCCGCTGACGAAAACCTTTCCTCAGCAATTTGAGCGAACCTTACATAGTTCGGGTGTTAGACACTCGAATGATTGGCTATGTGCCAAGTGGGAGATTGTTGGATAATATGACCCATAGCGTCACTACTTGCACAGATCATTGTGTTGTTGTAGCAAATTAACTATGTAACAAGGAAATTGCACTCTCGTCATTTGTGATTAGATCACCATAGATATATAAATGAAGAGAGGTCCCTATGATTAGTTCCTGGATTGAGATAATATGAGACAGTATCAGTCCACGAAGGATTAATCATTAAATATCCCTAGCCGTAGTATTATCGAGACTGGACATCGATATGCGGAATAGGCTAGTATTGCACTTGTGCGCGTTGTGAGGGCACAACGGCATAGCTCATATATATAAGTATTGGATACTTCTGCAAGTGCGATAGGAGGTCGTGTTTTCCGATGATACGGGAAACAGCTTCGCTCTGGATAGACCCTTCGGAATCCCATTGGTATTATGACTAGGTGTCTATGGGAGGCCGAAATCAAGGTAGGTGTGTATAGTCTTAAACCTGAGACTTGCATCGCTAATACTTACGACAATCGGTAAACTTTGGTTTTGGTGGTGGGGGGATCTTAACTGGTTCTGTGTTCACCTCTCTTCTGGGTTTATCAGGAATCGTAGTGTATTGGATGTGATATCAAGACGGAAGTATCACTCCAGTCATAGTGGAGATGATGTCACACAGGATACTGTATTAGTGCTCTTAAGTGATGCGCATCCAATCGTGATATTATGACCAGGTCATGAATATCCGATTATAGAGACTAGTTACCAGACATCCGATATGTGTTTCGGACGGGGCAGACACTAATCCAGCCCCAGCCCTAGCACGTGATTATCCGATACTGGACCGATATGCACAATACAATCGTATACTACGCTTGATACAGATCTTAATATTCTTAAATGGATATGTCCGGAGAATTGGGTAGACTTGGTGCTTTGCTAGGAGTCGACCTTGTCTCGTAAATCGGTAGAACGTAGTACTTGGTACGTACGTGATTCGGATACTCCGACGACCGTATTTACTGCCAATATATCCAGAGATCTCATGGGTCGCTTCCCGATAATCCACCGATGACGCACAACTCGCACTCTTGAATAATATGGGATTATACAGAAGAGAGAGAAAATTAATCTAGGATTAATAACGGAGATATTTTATCCGGAATAAAATGTCGTCTAAAGAGAGAGAACGATTAATTTGGAATTTATCGATAAAATTATTATATTCGATATAATAATCGAAATTCGATTTCGACGCGAAATTAAAATTAGATTTTAATTCGGGCAAACGAGTTAATTTAGAATTAATTCGTTAGCGACGTAAATAATAATTTCGCTAGGCGCAATTATTTATTTAATTCAATTTAATTAACGTCGCGACGTAAGTTCGGTATTTCGGAAATATCGAACCCGAACGCGTGAGTGCACGTGGGCCCACTTTCATTTGGAAACATGTGGGGCCCACATGACACATGTCATATTATGCATTATTTAATTCTAATGCATTGCATGGAGATAGTGTACATTGCACTCAATGGTTTTGCATGGAAATTGAGTGTTTGACACTCTAAGCCATTGCATGATTTGTGTCATAAGTTTATTATTAATTTAATAAATATTATGGCATAAATATAAATTGATTTTTTGTAACAAAAAATTAATTTGACAACACATTTTTCTCTCAAACTCTCTCATCTCTCTCACGCCAATAGTGGCTATTCTTCACTGGTTTTGAACCAGTTTGGGCGTGAGCAATAGGGAAGCCAAGAGTGGGTTTTCATGGTGAAAATTCAAGTGCTAGCACACTTACAAGTCTTGCGAAGGTGGTAGGGAGGTTCACCCATGAGGCGGGACTCATCCGACGGAGTTTGGAGCTTCGTTTTGAGACCCGAAACTGCGAAGACAGTGAGCGTGGACTGGTTGCAGTGGCGTGAGCAAGGCAGTGCATTTTTGGCTTCGATTCGTCTTCAATTCGACATAACCGATCGATGTGAGTATTCCGCTACCTCCGTTGATGTATTCACGCATTATTTCATGTCTTGATTTGATCTTGGGACCTTAGAATAAACCAACACATTTAGCATATACAACAAGCCTTTAAAACCCTAGGTGTCCCTGGTAGACGAGTTGTAGTCTCGTGAGGCCTTACAGTGACGATACCCACAAACGTCAAATGCACACAAAAGCAAAAATTCAAATAAGTTAGTGACTAAATAAGTGAAACTTCTTATCCAAGTTAATAGATGTTTTCTTTCTTTCTAAATTACCAAATAAGTAAATTCTCCGATTATTTTTACCATTCTCCATATATACAACCAACATGGTATTAATCGAATCTTTGTACCATAATATTCATAAGTGCAGTTGAAAAGA
>SKCR01054126.1:0-36359 GCA_019454045.1 Zanthoxylum bungeanum | reverse complement strand
AAATCCTCAAGTAAAATATCAAATTAATCGACATACAAACTTTTATATCATTATATTCTTCATAATATAACTTCAAATTCAAAAATATGGAATCTATGCAATTGGATAAGAGTGTAAATTATCACAAAATACAGAAATATAACTTTCTTCCATTCCAAGCTAAAATCAATTTTTTTTTTTTTTAAATTATATTGTAATGGTCTGTCCAAAAGTGATACAAAAAAAAAAAAAAATTGAAAATATGTTTGCTGATCCTCAGGAAATATATAAAATAGAAACAAAATTAAATTGGTCTCCTTATGTGCATCATCATCATCTGGAAGAAGCATAAAGACTTTGAATCTGCAGGCATGGTTTAGTAGATTGGTCCATTTCAAGTGCTTAATGTATTGTTTTTTTTTTTAAATAATTAAATGTTCCAATTTAAGTTGGCACCCAAGAGTGTTTTATTTATAAATAAAAAGAATATAATATAGAGAGTTAAAGGAAAGGAAAGAGTTTTGGTCTCCAAACAATTCAATGTACACTCAAAAGAATAACCTAAAGCAATACGCAAGTTCTTCATGTATATGTATATTGATGATTGGACATAATATATATTTTTCAAGTATATTTATTATTGATTTTCCCTAAATTATGTTTTTGAATATATTAAATGCACTAATATTTATTTTTTTTATTATTTAGGATGTATTATATGGAGAATTAAGCAAAAAAATGAGTGAAAACCCAAAAAAAATTTAATTTACACTAGTAAATTCTTAATTTGTACAGTTTTCGGTATTTCGATCCTAACTTTCTCATATGATATCTAAATAGGTGATTTAAGTTGTATGAGAAAGGATACTCAATTATTTACAATTTTATAGCTTAGATCGAAGACTGAATTGGAATCCTTTTTAACTAAAATCGAGTTTGAAATTGATATTTCTGCACTATCCGCGTTTTTAAAAATTAATAATCTGGAGAGATCCTAAAAAGATCATTCTTTTACGTTCATAAAAAGTTAAGTAAATCCTAATTATATTGGCACGTGTCATATGATCAAATTTGTCATCTGCAAATATATGGTAGAAATTAAGGTACGGAAAGTAACCATAATTTACTCCGACACGTGTCATATGATTAAAATCATGGAAATTAGGGTAAAAAAATCTTCCACGGAGTGAAGGAGGTATACCGCTCTCTCTCTATATATATACTAGATATTGCACGTGCCTCCGGCACGATATTACAGAATTTACAGAGAGATTCAGATTCTGTTATTTAATTTGTTTGTTAATTTTCAGAGATATTCTATCATGAAATGATTTTATTTTTTAATTAAATGATTTTATTCTTTAATTTATTTGGTAGTTTTCATTTTCCATTTTTATAGAAATTCTATAATGGAAGGATTTTTTATCAGCCATTCGATTATAATGAAATGATCTGAGCCGCCAATTAAACCACATAAAAATAGCTTTTGGATACATTATCTCTCTTAATCCTAACCATTGATTGTCTTCTCTTTCCTCCCATACCATTATGCTTTATAATATAGATATATATAATCATTTCCTCACTTTGAGGGGTATGTCATATAGCTGCATTAATTTTGAGAAATATTTAATTTATTCTCAAAATTCTCTGAAAAATATGTATTTCTTCCTCTTTATCTAGAAACCCTAATTAAAGATTCATGCACATTTTCATTTATAGTATTAACAACTTTCATCATAGGGAAAGGCTACTCATATACATCTTTCCTAATCTAAAACTTTCATTTCTACATTGTAAATAAATTCTCTCTTTCATAGCTATATATTTCTTAATTATAGATTCTTTAGTTATTTTTTCCGTTTTCTTTATTTTTGTTTAGCGAAGTTTTTAGTTGAAGGTCGATATTCTCTTTTCTCGAGTTTTCCTTTTAGATTTACTGAAAAAGATTTTAACGAGGTTAATACTTTCATTTATTCATCTTAAGCTTCTCTTTATCTCTTCTAATTCACTCTTTATTGAACTTTGTTGTAAAATATAAGCACGATTAGTTTGAAATTTAATGGAGGTTGTGTGTTTTAACCATATCGGTGAATTTTGGTGCAAATGTTTAGGTACTACAAAGTCAAAAATAGACAATACATGATTTTCTTACTTGACGTTTCAGGGATCGGTCCAGCAATTTACCTTCTCACGATTTTGTTTTTAGCATATGCATAACCCTACTCAAAAGACCTCTAACTAGTTGAAGAAATCACTTACTTTACTTGCGTAAACTCTTCATCTCAAGCAATGTGGGATATTACAATCCACCCCATTAGGCCTAACGTCCTCGTTCACACATCGGTTAGAGAGTTGACTTGATATTATTTGTAAAGTCTGGTCCAACTAATTAGATATTATCCACTTTGACAGTCTATAGATCGGATCAACAACCTGGCCCCTCTTGATATCTCACAATTTTATTTTTGACATAGACTCAACCAATCCAAAAGGCTTTTAATTAATTGAGCGAATCTTTTACTTATAAGCACATGTGGATATTACATAACCGCTTCGTCGTCACTATCGATCAATAAAATATCTTTAAATTTCTTCGTTTTGGTCATGGTTTTTCAATTCAAAGTTTCTTTTCGATTTTAGTTAGTATTTTATATTTATTATTAAAGGTGTGTTTTTTCGACCCTATGACACATTTGACTGTTTTGAGTATTCGGGAGAGCGATTTATCCTACATAAATTTATTCTCGGATGAAATCTCACCCACGTGAGAAGTGATTGTGATAATATTGGCGAAACTTGAACCATAGACTTGGAAGTCGATGTCATAGTTTCAACTTCAAAATCCACATGCCACATGTAGTTGCCCCAAATCCAAAGGAACTCTTAACTTTATTTTGCAGATGGATTATAAATAATTCGGCAAAACCAAGAACATAAAATTAGTTGCATGTTTATTGATACAGTTTACATATTTAATGTTTTAAGTTACATGTTCAATATTCAAAGTTACATGTTTAAACCCAATGGTATTTGATACCCTTGGGTATCATAGTATTGGCCATCGGAATAATATAAAAACAAATTAAGACAGCATATAAATATTAAACAGTTTGATGGTAATTTAATACAAATAACAGAATGTATAAATAACATACCAATAAAAATAAATGGAGAAGTAGATAATTTACCACAGATTTTTATTTCTAGACAGAAATGTGATATAAATTTATATTCGGATTTAGATAGAGAGAGATCTATATAATTTCTTTTTTTCTTTTTTTCTTTTTTGGTAAAGATTTGGACAATAGTAATTTGGATCTTATAGGTGATCTTTTATAAAATTCAGAGCTTATTTTGTCTTTGGCTTATCTTTTTCTAAATTCACTAACATGTTAATTTGGCTATGATTTATTTATTTATTTTATATTTAACACCCGTTAAAACTCATTTTGATCTCCAAAATGCCCCAACCAAACCTTTATCCATGCAAGTTATCTCTACTCATTTGAAATCTTGAAATCTTTGTGAAAATAATAATAATAATAATAATAATAATTTGCATAGCACAATTTTTAGCACACCTATATGTATTTAGGGAAATAAAAAAATTCCCTTTCTATCCTTTGTGCCTTTCCAAATACTCATGGTTTGTGCTAAGGATACCATTTGAGTGAAGAGTTGATTTTGTGCTGAACACCGAATCGACTATCATGATTTATCTAATTTAGGCCCCACATAGATCTCACCTATCCTCTGGCTGTTTAGAGTAGATCATAATTCTTAGCTAAGCGATGTGCGTATAGAGAAAGACTCATGTGGGACGGAAGTATGGATGACGTGGTATGTCCGCCAACTAATATTTTGACATTATATATTAAATTCGAATTTAACCAATAACAATTACAAGAGAAAATTATTGATTAACATATATTTTATATTCATTGACCGAGTGCATTGATTTTGCCCTATATAAGTTTCTCTCGTGCACATATTATTGCTGATAAAATCTAAAAAGTATCTCAAATTCTCAATAGCCTATTCAAATACTACTTGCCTATTCCCAAAAATCATGCAACTCTTAAAAGGAATCAGAATGTTGATTGACTCTAGAAGTTTTATGCACAGGCTGAAATAAGACTGCAATCCTTAATATACTCAAAGGACAGTACCAGTCATAAATCGATGGTTGATTACTGCTTCTGCAGTTGGCCGTTTTCGGAAGTCAGGATTCAGCATCGCCTGCGATATAAATTACAATGTTGCATAAGAAAATTAGCTTTTGATTACAAAAAGAAAACCTATGATCAAGTTAGTAGCAAGAAATAGGATATAATAACAGATAAAGCTAGTTTGGAAAATTCGCAGTTGGTATGATATTTCTGAATCTTCTGAGGGAAAAGTCGCAGTTAGTATGATATTTCTCATACTTAGTCAATGTGCGATCCTAACATTCCACGCTCTTTCAAAACCAACCAAAGTCCATGACGGTTCATACCTAACTAGGTGCTAATATGAGGCCAAGCCAACTTCGGAGAACCGAACTGCTGTGATAGTATGATACCAATTGTTATAAACTCATAGGTATAACTCATTCTTAAAAACCGGGAAAGGATGCTCAAAGGTTAATAAACCACTAACTAATCTCATACTTAGTCAATGTGGGATCCTAACAAGGGTCGGGGTGAGGGAAAGGAGACTTCGTTGCAAGGCTAATGACATAACTATGAACAAAATCTTATATGTGGATTCTTGTAAAGCCAGTCTTCAAAAAGAAAAAATAAACTTAGAATTGTCCATCAACAATAACAATACAATGATGTTCATCAGGGAATCAACAAGTGAAAAATACAATCAGAATAGGAAATATCCCATATGAGGTTCTCAATCGAAATCAAATCTCGCAAATCAATAACTAATCTCATACTTAGTCAATGTGAGATCCTAACAAGGGTGAGTGGATGAGGGGAAGGAAACTTCGTTGCAAGGCTAATGACATACCTATGAACAAAATCTCATCTATGCATTCTTGTAAAACCCATCATCAAAAAGAAAAACGCTAGAATTGTTTGTCAACAATAACAATACAATGATGTATATCGGGGATCAACAAGTGAAAAATATTGAAGTAGGTCTCAAAAAATAACTGGAAATTAGATGTATTTGGGATGACAATAGTTAGATATCCGACCATTTTTTATATATCCGAATCCGAAATCGAAACCAACATCCAATATCCGATACCAATCCATAACCCCAAAAACAATTGCGATCAGTATCCATATCTGAAACCGACCAAAATAATCGAAATTTTTAATAATTTCAGAATTTTAATTAATTAATGACTCATCTAAAAAATTAATTGTTTTTTTATTATTAATATTATTATCTTTATTTATTTTTATTTTTTGATCCTATATTGGATATCCAATATCCGAAATACTAAAATCTAAGACAATAAAATATCCATTTTAAATACCTAATTTCATATCCGAAAACTATCCAAATTGCCATCCCTATATGTGCATTTCCCTGGTGATAAAATACATACATAGTTACCTACATATATAGAAAGAAAATTGTACTGAATTGATAAGCTTCAAATAGTAATTCAACCTGAAGTAATTCCCAACCAGCACCTTCACCGAGATCCAAGAACTTGACAGCTTCTAGCAAGCGGTCATCTGCTAAACAATACCTGCTCATTTAGAAGAAAAAATAAACAAACAAAAAGAACAATAAGAAAGTGATATAAAATACCATGACAAGTCATGAAAATAAACAAGATGCCTTGGAGCAAGATTGAATCAATTTGGCTAATAAGAATTCCTGGTAACTGTCCAACACTTTGGATTGGCATTACTGTCACAGTAGTCTAATATTCGAGCACCAGTAAATTGGCACAATGATCATATAAAAAAAAGCATCTCATTGTTTATGATAATATGTTAAGCTTAGTAAATGGCTCAGAAGAAGTTAAATCTCTTGACAATTGACAATAACAAGACATTCTCATCATTAACAAGGCAGAGAGTTGAATTATACCACGGATGCTGAGGTAGGGTGTTGAAGCCATAAAATATAGTTGCAAGGAGTGAATGAAAATGGATCATCCAACTCAAAATATACTACAACGCTTACTGTGGAGATAAATAATTTAACTGGTGCTTATAGAAATCGTTCATTTGACCATTTATAATGTAACTTTTTAATGATATTTTAGTCATTGAACTTCCGTTGCATTCATATGTTTGTACTTTGTACAAGTATACAGATGAATTATGATCAAGTAGAAGTTGCATGCCACTGCATTTGAGGTTAAAACTAGCTTAGGTTAGATGATGAATTATATGTCCTAACTACGATGGGAAATGGCCAGGGGGGGAAACTCGTGTGTTCAAACTGGAAATATCCTTAACTTCAAACATTAAATATTTTAAAGCTTAAATCTAGGAATGTTTTCATTATTGTGTCAATAAAAAGGATGTGAATTCAGTGAACTCAACCTGACAGCAAGGAAGCTTAAACTTCCAAAATATGTAAAATTACGCACAATTCAAGCTAAGAGGTCATCCTAACAAATGCAGTATAACTATTTCAAGTGTACACACTAAGAAAAACTTGTGTTTGTCATAGTTAGACATTGACTAGTGAGACAATTTATTTTCTTCGAAGCATGATATTGATAATTAAGGGCTGTCTTACTCTCTTGTAGCTTGAAGATCAAGTCGAAAAGTGTTTTCCAAAAGCCTCTGCAAGTTCATGGATAAAAAAACTTAATATCACCATTTTCTTTCCCCTTTTCTGGATTGCATTTTCTTATATCATATACATGGCGGGAAAACAGTTTAGAAATAAAAACAATGTACGAGTGAAAGATAATAAGCTTACTTGCAAAGAAAGGCTATCCATGATGTTTGCTTCACAGAATGTAACAAAAGCTAAGTATGCAAAAAGAAGTCCTGATTCATATCTGTGTAGGGACAAAAAGCAATTGGTTAATCTATTAGATATTTAAAAACCCTAACGGATGAAACAAATCTAGGATTTAACTAGTTACATGTCATCTGCAATTCCAAAGGCTCTTTTCTCCATAGGTGTGAAGGCACCAGCAGCAGCTGCTCTTCTCCATAGCCCTTCTGAAAATGTTCCAGGATCTTCTTCTAGATTTTGAAACCTGACAAGCCATTGTCAGATTTTAAAGGATTAAAGGAGAATTCTTGACAATTCCAGCATAATCACAGGAACCTTTGTTCTATCAAACATATCAGCAGAGAAGTTTACTGAATCCATGAAATGAAATATAAGGAATTATTATTTTGTTGTAAGCCAATATCAGTAGATCTTGCAACAAAATGTGCATTACAAAAATACTTTACCAAATCATGTGAGTAGGCCACATAGAAGAAAAGTAAAATACATCAAGAAGGGAAAAAAAGGCAAAAGCACCTAATATCCACAGAAAAGGAGAGATCTCGAAGTCGTGGAACTAGGTAAGCCGCCTCTTTCTCTGCCATTGTACTGCCATTAATCAAGCAAAGTTTGGCATTAAAATTCATGAAGTGAACAAATCTATTTCAAAAATGACAGTGAAGAATAAAAGTGTGTTTGAATCAAAAGGGAGATTCTGATAATATACTTGAGAACAACAGAAGATGGTCCAAGACTCTGGTGTAATCTGTCATGGCCATGCATATAGGCTATACCAATCATGGCACCCTGAAATAATTTGATAACAAAATATCTGCGACGTTTGATTATTTGTTCTTGTTCAAAAGTATTCCAATAATTTTCTCCTGCTGAACGGTTTTTTGATATTTTTTCACTGGTAAGTTTTGCATAATCTGCTGCACTATATTTCCCATCATTACGAAAAGCAAGCCACTGCACAAAATAAACTCATTTCATTCATATTAGCCAAAAAAGTGTCATGATACTCGGTGGCATTTGACATAGAAATACCTGCTCTCCAGTTTTTGTCTCAAATCCTCCAATTAGTACCACAAGATTCTGACAAAGACCTTTTGAACTGCTCTGCAAAACAGGCGCATAAATGATATCAATATTTTCCACCACTTCTAAAGAATGCTCATGTAATGAAAAGGGGTTGTGAGTGCTAGTTAGTTTAATTGGTAAAACCTCTTGAGGTGGTAAAAGAGGTATGGGGTTAGAATCCCGCTCACATGGGTAGGGAGGGGATTTGGTCGCCTTGGTCCAAAAAAATAAAACAAGATGAAGAGAGAATGAACCCATGATTTACCCCTCCACTCAATATTTATGCAAAGAGGAGACATAATTAAGAACATAGGGTACTGAACAATATAGATTAGTCAACACAATTCCTTAACTTCCCCATACTAACAATTGCAAACAATCAAAGGAATATCCAACAACTACCGTATCATCTAAAACTTACCTGAAGGAAGGCATGAGCATTGAGTTCATTTGCAGCCATCATATCAGCTTCAATACCACCAGCTCGTTGTCCAGGATAAACCTTCACAGTTAACAATTTTATGTACAATGATAAATAGGTTAAGAAAAGAATTGAATGGAATTGCCAATAGGCTAACAAGAAAATTTTACATGACTACCTCTCTAATACATCAAAAAAAATCTAGAACATGATATTAAAAAATAAGTTAATAAATGCCCTTGTAAGAACAAACTAGTCGATTTCCAAGCTCTGAAGTGAAGTTGAAAGTAAGGGTATGTTTAGGAGCGCTTTTGTGGAAAGAGCTTCACTCTAGATTGAGGTTTAATCCACAGTTACTGTAAAATGGAATCACTCGTTGTCCAAACCAAACCAGAAAAAGCTTTTTCCTATTAAATGGGGTCGGTTACATGGATTTTTTCACTCCATTATGCTATATCCGAAATTATTGTTTCATTAAGCTCAATAAAATTTAGGTCTAATTTTATGATTTCTTACTTGACATATGGCAACACCATTTTCTTACGAGACAAATAGAGGTCCATGTTGTACATGATCTAACCATCTTAGTCGTGTTTCTCTCATCTTCTCTTCAATCGGTGTTACACCCACTTTCTCACTAATTTATTCATTCTAACTATTAGCAACCCAGTCAAAGCTGGTTTTTACCCAATACCAGATAGTTTTCTAAGTTAAACAGAAGCACAAGCATTAAAAACAATCAAACAATCAAACATAGCCTAATTATATAAACAAATAAATAAAATTACCTTGAATATGATAGAAGTTCCTCTTAGGGGACCCTGAGCTATTCTTCCTTCATAAAGCCTGCAAGCAAACTGCCACGCATGTTATCAGTAACAAGAACCATTAATTAAAATCCCAAAAAATTACTAAATGGTCCTATCTTTTTCTCAAAATACTAAAGAATGTGTTACAAACTCATTGATATAACTCATTCTTAAAAACCGACTTTGAATGAGAGGGCGTTCATGATCTTATATTCTCAATTATATTATTCTATTTAACTAATGTGTCCTAATATTCCACAACACTTTGCAACCGAAGTCTACGGCAGCTCATCATATCCAACTGGATGATTTCACGGATACAATCTCTGGGTCGGGTCGCCTCATTCGCAACAATGGTCACGAAGCTAACACCTATACCGATATGGTACATCTGATCCCATACTCAGCGTGGTGCCTGCTCTAATACCAATTATTACAAACCCATGTGACATATAACTCATTCTTAAAAAACAACTTGAATGGAGAGAGCACATAAACTTATATTCTTATTTATATTGTTCTTTTTGAATCCTAATACAATAATTAAAAATAAATAAATTAAAGCACCTGATCTTTACACTGCCCTCTCCAACATCTTGAACTCTCAATCTTCCCAACTCTCCGGATGAATATTCAATGCCTTGAAGCCCTGAATAGCTACACACAATAAATAAATAAATAAAAATGTTTTTTTTTTTAAAAATTAAAACAAAACAAACAAAAAAAACAAAAACAAAAACAAAAATTTGTAAATTAACCTTGAAATATTCATGAAGCCGTAGCTACCGATGAGTCGGCCAACCTCGAAGGAGTCAGGGCTGGTGATAAGACTCGCCGTGCAGAGTCGACTCGTCCGAGTTCGACTCGGTGAGTTGAGTCTGGAACGCTTGAAGGAAACAGGCGTGAAGGTTTTGAAAGAAGTAGAAAAAAGGAAAGAAGAGGAGAAGCAATCGGGTACTGTAAGGAGCATGGCTGTTGAGTTGTTGCTCGTTTCTTTTATGAAAATGGCGCCAACTTCCGACCAAAAATCCACAATAGATAAGGTTTCGTTTTTAAGTCGTTCATTTTCATTGTTTTTTTTTTCTTTAAATAATTTAAAAATTATATATATATATATATATATATTCTTAATTCCGCCGTCAAACCATCCGATATGAAATTAAGCGAAACAAGTACAATTCTTGACTGTCACAAGCTCTTATAAAAAATATACCTTTTGAATTTGAACCATATCATTTGGGGACTAAAAAATATATATTCTTCCAATATAATACTCAAAAATCCAAATTCGAATGGTTTGGTAATGGTAGGGTCTTTGTATTTGAAATCGACATAAAATTTGGATATATATGATACCGATTGAAATAATTAGAAAATAATTAAATTTTAGTAATATACTAATGGATATTAGATACTTGATAACTTATTTTTATAAAAAAGAATAAACAATGATTAATTATTGTTAAATACTAAAAATTATATACGACCGAAATTAATTTCAATTATTTAATTTTCAAACCGAAACATAACTACTATACATTAAATTTCGAATATCATATATTAAAAATAACCGACCACGAAAGTTTAAAAAGTACAAATTATTTATTTATTTATTTTCACCTTTATTAATATAGATATGTCACTACATATATCATACTTGTTCAATCAATAGATATAAAAAATTATACTCGTATCCAATCCTAACACACTAAACCCGTGACGGCCCCATCCAAAATTTTGCATTCTCTAATCTAATCCTCAAACTCATATGTTGTTGATGAAAAAAGAAGATAGAGAGAAAAAGACTTTAAAAAAAAAAAAATTTGAACTTTTAAGCTAATTGTGAGAGAAGTCGGGGTGTTTTTGAAATATTGGAAAAAGTGTGGTATCTTTGAAAATAGGCCAAACTATAAGGGGAAAACTCTTGCTGGCAATTTACTCTACGGTACTCGGGAGGATAATTATCAATAATCGAGCGACAGAAGTTCTGTTTGATTGGACCCACCTTATTCAATTCATCGGCTCCAAATTTAAAGCGATATTTTATCATCTACGTCCTCAATGTTTTTAATATTATACTAAAAGGGTTTTATTTCTTATAAACATGTCACTCAAATCCTCGCATCAAAGATGTCTAAAACGGTTTTAATCAATGCACTCAACAAATTAATACATTATTATATCATCAATAATTTTCTCCCTTAATTTCAAATTTGTTTTTTATATTTCAAAATATTAGTGGAAAGACATATCACATTATCCGTACATTAGTTTCGCACGAATTTAATGTTCTCGTTTGAAATTTTGAGATAATTTTTTTGTTCTATGTCGTCATATTTTTAAATCGGGACATAAAAATATATCTCAGATTTTATCTCGAACAAGAGAGTGGAAGATTGTCAATCTTGAATATCAATTGAGGTATCAGGAATCTGAATTTATATATTTATGAATATTTTATTTGATTTTGATTGAACAGTGTGTATGATTTAATTTTAATCATTTAGTTATTTTAAAATATTTATTTTTTAATTAAATACTGAAAATTTACCAAATATATCTGGATAAAATTAATTTAACAATGAATGAAATATTTAATCTTAACTCTCAAAATTGAAAATTGATAAATACACACCAAATTAAACATAATGGAAAAAGACAAAAATATTTGTTTGTGATATTTCTTTTGTCTTCTAGTGATTATTATTTTTTTTATGTAATTTGATGGCACTTTTCTGTATACATATCATTATTGTTCAAAATTATCTTCACACAATTAATTTTTTTCCTACCAATTAAAAAATTATTATTTTTTCCTTTTTACACAATCAATTATTTGTAACATTATCAAAATTTTATAAAAAACATCACATTTACTAATATCAAATAACTTTAAAGTTAAATTACTTATTATAAATTGATTAAAATATTTTTCGTTTGTATTATTCAACAAGCTCTATTTAATTTATGAAATTATTTAGCTTCAATTATTATTTTCCCAATTTATTTTAATTTAAAGAATATTTATAAAATGTAGTACATGTTATTTAATCATATCTTTAAATGAATTTAAATACAAAGACAAATGACATAAGCAAACGTTAAACAAGTGTCATTCAAAACAAATGCATTCAAATCAATTCAAACCAAATTCAAATTCATATTGATATTTATTTAGTTAAGAAGGGAAAAAAAATTTAAGCTATGTTTAGTGTACCATAATTAATTTAATTGAATTTGACTGACTATATTATATTTATAATTGTTTGTGTTTAAAGTAGTATACAATTATCTTATTATATGATACCCTAATTGGCTTAATTATGTGAAAGTAAGCGATCATTTGTTCAAATTTTAAATGATAAGTTTAATTCGAGGTTTGAAATGGGTGGGACGTAGGGATGGTAAAAATCCATGTGGTGATGAAACCCGGTACATTATGGGCCGATAATGAGATAATTTTGTATATCCATTAGTTGGATGAGTCATGTATTGACATATATGTTATAATAGAGATAAAAACGGGGACCAGTCCATGGCCTGTGGGGGTTCGGTATGTTGAAGTCGAATACATATCAATTTTTTTTTACTTGTTGATTGAACAGTCATATCATACTCGGTCTGTTGTAATCTATTTGTAGGGATTTGATATTATTAATTATTTAAATCTACGGAATAAAAAAATAAACATAAATAAAATTAAGATAACAAAGTTTTATTTATTATTGATAGTTATAAATTAAATTTCAAATTATTTAGAGGATTTTTTTTTGTCTTAATTAAAAAATCGAGCCGTAATTATGGATATTTTTTCCTCGTGAATTTATGGCGTATCCCGACTCATTACTTTAAAAAATCATGAATTACGAGATTCAAGATAATTTTTTATACCGATTACATAATCAAACCGGGATCGAGACGAGCAAATCCCAACATGACCCAATCGATTGCCAACCCTAACATACACTCTAATATTTAGAGAGATATATCTACCCGTATCCATATTCCGTAGAAGGGCAATTTGGTCATTATTATTAAATGAGTACTTATTTGATGTCCCCAATGGGCAAGACTTGATGGTGTAGTACTCAGTATCTGACCTCAAGGTCATGTGTTTGAATTTAGAGAGTCTATTTCTTATAAGAGCATGAGACAATCGGAGATTTTACCTGTTCCGTTTAAGCCCGGAAAATGTGATTTGGCGGCGGGATTTCGAACGATTCAAAAAAAAGGTACTTATTTGATAGCATTTGCCAAACTATCTTACTTTCATAGAAAAATATGAAAAAATAGGGACCTCAATGATGAAGCCCCAATCTAAAACCCTGCCATCTCTTTCCCTGCGCTTCTTCCGAGACCAATTAGTAATTGAAAATTGAAATTCATCTGCATTTGCGATCATATCAGGTCTCAAAATCTCTCATTTTTTGTCCTTTTTTTTTCCCCTGTGTTGTAGATTATATTACAAAAGCAAATTCCTCCGATTGATTTTCACTCACTGTAAACTGATCGAGATAAGAAAGAATGGAGTCGATGTCGAGTTCGTCAGCGGCGAACGGTAATTTGCTGCCGCCGTTTCTGAGCAAAATCTACGACCTGGTGGAAGACCCTTCCACAAACGACATCGTTTCATGGAGTACCAGTGATAATAGTTTTATTGTTTGGAAAGTAGCTGAGTTTTCCAGGGACCTGTTGCCTAAGTATTTCAAGCACAGTAACTTCTCCAGCTTTGTCCGCCAGTTGAATACTTATGTGGGTATTTTTTTTTTTGTGGGATTATTTCTATGTTTATTATTGATTATAGTGCATGATATAAATTGGGATATCTGTGTAGTTCATGAAAATTGATTATTTTGTGCTTGTATATGTCAATGTTTTAAAAAATTAGGATCTTGATTGTGATTGTTATTGAGTAATGAGTCAAAGAGAGGGGAGTTTGGATTTGTGTGAATGCAAGTTTGAGAATTTGGGTCTTGATGGCTCAGGATCTTACCTTGTGTTTGAATCCAGGAAGTCCGTTTTTTTGTAAGAGTGTGGGACAGCAGGGGTTTTAACTGCTTTGTTGGTTTGACAGTGGGGTTTTCCAACGATTTCAAAAAAAAAAGTTTGTGAATTTGGGAAGTAATTTTTCACATGCTAAATTGATTATTTTTTGCTTTTATGTGTCATTGTTTTAAAAAATTGGGATCTTGATTGTGAATGTTATTGAGTAATGAGTGAAAGAGCGGGGAGTTTGGATTTGTATGAATGCAAGTTTGTGAATTTGGGAAGTAATTTTTCACATGCCAAATTGATTATTTTGTGCTTGTATGTGCCAATGTTTTAAAAAATTGGGATCTTGATTGTGATTGTTATTGAGTAATGGGTCAAAGAGAGGGGAGATTGGATTTGTAGTATGAATGCAAGTTTGTGAATTAGGAAAGTAATTGGCTAATTGCTGTATCTGGCAAAAATACTGATGAATATTGAGAAGCTCGATGGGTGAGAAATTGATCATTAGTAGCATCTCAAAAGATTGAGTTGTGAAATTGAGTGGTCGAAGTGGAGCTTGATTGATTGTTAGGGAACTTCAATCAAGAGCGTTTCATGAGAGATTTGGATTTCATTTAGTGTATTATGACTAGGTTTGTCAGTCACCGGAGTGCGGAATTAGACATGATAAAGCCTAACTGAATGAATCGAAGGCAAAATTAATGGCTAATGATTATCTTAGACAATAATTGACAATAGTAAATTCTCGAAATATGTCACTGATATTTTGAGAACTGTTGTGGGGGAAGATACAAACATACTAATATATTTTTTTCTTAAGACTTTGGCTTCTTTTTTATTGCAAGACTTGTAGCTTTTCCTATTCGTTTCCTGAAAGGATATTTCTTTTGTAACTAAGTCATAGATTCTGCATCAAGCTCATTTCTGTTGATTTAATTCTCATATGAAATGCTGCTTTTTACTCTCTTTCTTCTTCTTTTTTCCCCGTGACGTTGAAGTACATTGTATAAGCTTGCATATGATTTATTCTCGTGTAGCTGGAATGTATGACATTCTTATTCTGCCTTCAAGTGCTATTTTGATGGCATGTAATGCATGTTTTACTGCCCCTTTTTCATATGCATAAAATGATTTACAACCAAGATTAAGGCATCTTTTGGTAGTGTTACCGTTTCATAACAACATAATTAAATAATTGAAAACCTTCCGTTTTGTACTTATATTCATAGTTAATCTGCAGAGATTCTGATATGTGTTCCCATTTAGCTTCTTCTATCATACAAAGGGCAAGGAGATTGCACCATAAGCTGATGCACCATATATAAGATATTTAGTACATACTAAAAAACAATAATAAAATCTGCAGCACATGCACATGTTCTCGCATGAACTTGCGAAGATTGGGTTGCTTGAATGGGGTCCGTCTTTCAGTACCTTCTCTATCCTTGTCCGTCTCAAAACGTTAGTCAGTTGACCAATATTAGCTGTGCATTCATATAATATTAGACTAGCAGGTGCATGGCTTGTACTTTTGGAATTTTAATTGTCTAAAGCCAAGGTAATCCATTGCCAATGGCTATGTGGCGAGGAATCTCCGATTTTCTCTTTATCTTTTTTGTTTTAAGTTTTAACTATTCTTCTGGTTTTCGGAAATCATTTGCTTGAAATGAAGAAATTGTTAGGTTATGGTGGTGTTTCTTCTGCAGGTTTAATTTATATTTGTGATTTAGTTCTTAATGTTCATAGGTATATGTTAAGTTTTAAGCCAAACAAGATAAAATTAAATAATAAAAAGTTGTGGATCAATTAGATCCGATACCTATTTCAGTGATTGTTTTTGGCAAATATCATTGTAACTTTTGAAGGGATTATGATATTTTGTTTTGTTTTAATCTTTTTCCCCTGAATTTGGTTAAACAGGGTTTCAGGAAAGTTGACCCAGATCGCTATGAATTTGCGAATGAGGGATTTCTTAGAGGTCAGAAACACCTGTTGAAGAGAATTAGCAGGCGAAAACCAGCTCAAGTACATGGTCAACAACAACCTCAACTTCAGAACTCATCAGTTGGGGCATGTGTTGAAGTAGGGAATTATGGACTTGACGAAGAGGTTGAAATACTTAAGCGCGACAAGAATATTCTCATGCAAGAACTTGTTAGGTTGAGGCAGCAGCAGCAAACTACAGATCATCAGTTGCAAACTGTTGGGCAGCGTGTACAGGTGATGGAGCAACGACAGCAACAAATGATGTCATTCCTTGCCAAGGCCATGCATAGTCCAGGCTTCTTAAGCCAGATTGTACAGCAGCAGAATGACAGCAACAGGCATATTTCTGGTGGTAACAAAAAAAGGAGACTGCCTGGGCAGGATGAAGAAAATACTGCTGGTGCCTATGGATCCAATACTCCTAATGGCCAAATTGTAAAGTTCCAGCCTTCAATGAATGAGGCAGCCAAAGCGATGATGCACCAGATCATGAAGACGAATGCATCTTCTAGGCTGGAACCATCGACGGTCAACGTTGGCACTTTCTTGATTGATAACATTCCTTCTGCTAATGCATTGGAAAATGGGCATTCCTCTAGTCCAATTTCAGGAGTGACCCTTTCAGAGGTTCCACCAACTTCTGGGCAGTCTTATATGTCGGGAGAGTCAAGTTTTCCTGTCCCATCTAGTGTAATATCAGAGATTCAGTATCCCCCTTGTGTAAGTGACTGTGTCAAAGTAAACTCAGTGAAAGAGACAGGCAAGCATAGTTCCTGGGAAGACACAGTTTCATCCAACTTCACTCAACTGCAAGGAATTACACCAGAAAACACTGTTAGTATCCCTGATGTGAATTTTGTGGTGTCTGAAAATGGGAATGCGGAAAATTTGGATCCAATGTCAGCAGCTATGGATGGCATAATGTTCACAGAGGCTGATGCCTTTTCTCCTGATCATGATGTAGACATTTTGCAGGATGGTATCCCTAAACTTCCACGAATCGATGATGCATTTTGGGAACAGTTTCTTGCTGCTAGCTCGCTCACTGGTGATCCAGATGAGATTAATTCAAGCCCATTGGAAAATGGTGTGACCAGTGAGCATGAACAGCAGCCAGCACAGGAGAATGGATGGGATAAATTTCAACATATGGATCATCTTACAGAGCAGATGGGCCTTCTTGCATCTGAGGGCAGAAGGTTTTGATGTCTTCCCTAATGTATATATGTGTTCCGTGATGTTTTGAGGTAAATTTTCGTCTGACCTTTTACATTAATAAGCTTGATGACAGATAGTTCTCCCTCCAACTACACAAACAATAAGTCTCCTAGGTGGGTTTTCATTTTCCGCAGCCTTAAGTTAGCATTTTTCCTTGTTTATACCATATACTCTGCTTTTATCTAATGTATGCAATAACAATTTTTACTTTCATGTTCCCAAAATTACTTTATAAAATGTAAAGAATGTATTGACACGCCGAAAAAGAACATTCACACAATTACTGTATCTGAACAAGTTAAGAGACAGATAGTGAGAAATGAATTTCTTCCCTTTTACGTTTGTTTATTTTACGTCTGATAATCGTAGTTATGAAGGTGCTATGTGTTGTTGTTCCTGTTCTATTTTGAGTGGCAATATGTTACCCGTAATTCAATTAGACGAGGTATGAATTTTGAGTTTCAGATTTGTATGTTCTCTTGGTGTTGCAGAGGTCGATGTTCTGCGCGGCCAGGCAGATAAAGCTTTAGCTCCAAAGACACGAACACGAAGTTTATGGGACATTTTTGTACCATATATGTTCGTAATAATTTCATATTTTCATTGTGAATGGTGAATGGTCTCTGAAGAAACTCTTTTAAGAACATAAAAGTATCATACATGATGCAGTTTGATATTATCATCTGGAGTGTTGTGTATTTTCTGGCAAGGAGGATGATGGTTAGTAACTGGAATTTGGGGAGGAGATTTTTATGAATCAGAATCTTACCTGACAGCTTTATTCACAGGATAACAAACTCCTGAGGAAGGAACCTGTTATGAGGAAACACTTTTTGAAAGTAGGGAGGGTAACAAAATCTAAAATTCTAATCGGGATTCGGAATCTCGTTCGGGAGGAAAAATCGTCCAAAATAATATTCGGGTTGGGATTGGGGATGGTTTTTCATTTCAGAATCTTGGATCCCGAACTATTCGATCTGAAAATTAGGATGATTTTCGCTTCGATTTTCAAGATAATATTTTTATCCTAAATTCACCATTGGATCGAGTGGGGACTATAATTAATAAATTTCCGTCTGGCCGTTCCGTTCGATCAAGAGTTTTTGAGAGGGGAGGACAAGAATTAAGATCATTTCCAGAATTTTTAAAATAAATCATGATTAATAATCATAATTTTTTTAATTATTAATCAACCATTCAAAAATTATATTTTGACAAAAATATATTTTTTTCATGCCAAATCACAATACGTAACACAACCTTAGTCGGGGTAGAATATTTACTTCTAACAATTTGTGTGTCTGTTTTTACTGCATGCAGAGGAGAGGTGGTTTTAGGACCTCCAGAGAAGTCACAAACTAGAATTAAGATTTATAATTGAATTGAGTTGTACTGATTATTGAATCACGAAAATTACGTAGAATTTTATATTAGATAAATTATGATAATTTATTCAATATTCAACATAAACTCAAACTCAATATTAAATCTTAATCTTATAAACTAATCTTATATGATTAAAGTGTGGACACATTCACTATTCAAGAAACTAAAAATAATGATGACACTCGTAGATAAAGTGGGCAAATAAAGAGGAATGTGGGCGTTATTTGGCGGTGTAGAGCTTAGAATCTCATCTTGAGGTTTTGAGTTCGAATTCAATGAGTGTGTTTTTTGTAAGAGCCCGATATAGTTGGAGATTTTATATATTCCGTTTAAGTCCAGAAGGGATGATTTGACGGTGAGATTTTCAACGATTAAATATATATATATATATATATATATGTCCTGCCCTTTCCCTGTGCGAGAGACCATTTGTTTTCCCCTGAATCACAAACGCTGCTGCCGACAAACAACTATTATTCGAACATTTTCATTCATAAAATTAAACAGCTGTCAAGGATTTTCCGAACAGATGGACTAATATTTCGTTATATCTACTAAAATGTTAATCTATATGTTCGGAGGCATATCCTTCTGACAGACTAGCATTTTTCATTATTAAAATTGACAATATCATCATAATAACTTTTTTATTTTAGAGATGGTAAAGATCATTTTCTTCTTTTTTTTTTTTTTTTTTTTTTTGGAAACGATGGAAACCCCGCAACCAACCACACATTTTGGACCGCGGCGCATGTAAAATCACCGGGCTGTCCCAGATTCTTACAAGAAGTGCATCCCCTGAATTCGAACCCAGAACCTCAAGGTGAGATCCTGGACCCTACACCACCAAGCCACACCCCTTAGGGACCATGGAAAAGATCATATTATCATTAAAAACATTAATAGGTGTAAATCCAAATCCAAAACATTTAAAAAATAAAAAAAAAATTTAAATTTTGATATTCATTTAATATTATATCATTAAATACACCTGCTTAGAGTGAGTCTACAACACAAACTCAAGAAGCACTTCCATTCATCTAAAGCCGTAAATACATAACTAATCTTGTTTTTTTGAAAGTCCCTCAACGACGGAGAAAGACCGGAACAAAATCTGACATCCAATTAAATTTACACGTCGTTTAAGAGATATGGTTTGGTGGTGTAGAATTAGGATCCCACCTTGAGGTTATGAAATCGAATTCAGAGAGTGCGTTTCTTATAAGAGACTGAAACAAACAGAAATTTTATCTGCTCCGCTAAATCCGGAAGAAATGAAACTAAATTTACACCCAACTTGTCCTTTTAAGGTGTCCAAATCAGCCACTAAAAGCTTTTTAAGACAATGTGAGGAGTCATGGACTTACTGGTAGTCCTGTGCAAACTTTGAAACGTGGGCATGTTACATTTATATTGTTGCATTTTATATAACATCATTAATATATAAATTAATGTTACTTACAAAGATCATGCTGTTTCAGTAGGACCCTAAAAGTAGTATAATTACAAATTAAAATTGATGGTCGAGGCAAAGCCATTTATATCCTGACAAAAGATGCCTTGAAAAAAGAAAAATTATCTGAACCCCGTGACAACACAGTGTGGTAGTGGGAGTGTGAGTGGAAACCGCAATAACGTTCTTCTGTTCATTCACGGGCCACAACAATTCCGTCCCGTTGCATATTCAGAACACTGGTTTTGTTGGAATAAAATTTAATTTTCGTAAAAATTAATAAATATATATGATTCATTTTAGAAGAGGTAAATAAAAGAAAAAAGAATTTATTTCATCTTGAAATGAATGAATAAACTCAAAATATAAATATTAGATAATCCTCGATTCTTAAGTTGTTTTTTGAGCTCAGTTAGACATGAATTTCAATATGGTATAAAAGTCATATTCATGCACGAGAGGTTTGTCATACCTACTCACGTGACACAAAATAATTAAAAGATCGGCGACACTTGAAAGGAAATATTGAGGAAAATATCACATATCGGCGGAGATAAATGAATGAATTCAATCAAAATATAAATATTGGACAACCTTCAACTCAAACTAATTTTTGAGGGCATATATAATAAATTTTCGAATTGAACGGGATAACTGTCCCTACTAGTCCTATAGTGACTCCGTTACTGCATGCCCCATACATCAATCTCTCTAATCTCTATATATATACATATGTTAGCTTTTGGAGAGAGCAAGGAGTTATAAGGAGTCTCTAATTAAATACAAGAAATGGGAATCTTGAGGCTGAGCCTGAGCCTGAGTTTGAAAAAGCCATTGTTAGTTTTGGGTGTGATACTGGTGGTGGTGGGTTACTGTTGCTGCAGCAGCACAAATGCACAAACAATAATATGCAACATGACAAGTTCGGTTTAATGGCCTGCAAGCCTTCAGTTACGCCTCCAAATCCAACTTGGCCGACGGCTGCTGCTGCTCGGCCCTCTCACATGCTGACTTGAAATGCCTTTGCGGATTTAAAAACTCTAAGATCTTACCTTCCCTTGGAATCGATCCTAAACTTGCCATGCAGCTCCCTGACAAGTGCAAGCTTCCTCATCCTGCAAATTGCTAGCTAGGGTTTTTCATCAGCTTATATATATATATATATATATATATATGTAAAGAAGATAGGATCTGTGTAATCTTTTTTGAAAATAAGGGGGTCTTTGTGATCATTTCGTCAAACTATAAGGGTTTGTATGTTTTTCCTTATGTAAATTAGTCTCTCTGTCTTTGTTTTTGTGTGTCAATAATAAGGCTGAACTCAAACAGACTCTTTCTTTTCAAATTCGATCACACAGACTCCTTTTTGGGACATCGAGACTCCAAAGTTTGTAAAAAGAGAGAATTTGTGTGTTTCGAAAGGGGTCTGATGATCATTTTTGAAAATAACGAGGTGTTTGTGATATTTCACCAAATTATAGGGATCTATATGTAGTTTTCCCTATGTAACTTGGTCTTTGTGTCCTTGTGTATGTGTCAATAATATGGCCGAACTCAGGCTATCCTTTAATTTAATTTTCACATTTTTAACTTAGTGTTACTTTTGTTTTTGTTTCTTTTTTCAGTATTCTCTAGCGAAAATTTTCGTTACTAAAAGTAGATTTTTCGCCACTAAAATTACCAATGACGAAATATAATTTCGCCACTATTTCGTCGCTAAAATTTTTATGTCAAGCACTTCAATACAAAGATGCATTATGTAGTTTTTTTTTTTCTCAACATGTTCAAAATATCACACTTTATCCTAGTCAATGAGATATTTGTGAAAGAATTTTAGATATTTTAAGAGTTTTTAATGATGCTACTTTAGTTTTAGCGGTGTTTATTATCCCACTGCACATTTATTTCTTCTTGAGAGTTTGAATATTGTTGGCACTCTCGATGAACATGTTGACAGTGACGACCCTAATGATATTGTTTTGCTCGAAGCCATTACTGTTATGAAGGTAAAATGGTTGAATTATTTTAGAGAAATTCCTTTACTTTATCTTATTGCTGCTGTTTTTGATCCTAGATTTAAATTAGAAGGTTTGAATGGTGGTTTACAAGCTTACTATGGTTATTTAGGAATATTAGATGACATTGATATTACGAGCATAATGACGAATTTAAAAAGTGATTTAATTATTTTATTTAATGATTATATTGTAAGATATAACTAGGAACAATAGTCAGTCTAGTAGTAGCGAACCGGTAATATTCAACCAAGACTTAGCACAGGGGATCGTTGGTTATTACAACGAAATAAAAAATCTAGGGATACGACAACAACTAATAACCCTGAATTAGATAATTTTTATCTACAAATTTTGAGTTTTAATGAAAGTTTATGCAGTAAAAATTTTAAAATCCTTGAATGGTGGAACCGGCATCAAAATATATATCCTGTTTTATCTATTATTGCTAAAGAAATATTGGCAGCACCTATTTCCACCCACCGTTGCGGTGAGCAAGCCTTCAGCTTGGGAGGTAATATATTGGAAGCTAGGCGATCTTATTACATCCAAGCACTCTAGAAGCAACAGCTTGTGTGGATGATTGGACTCGAGCTGATCTGAGACAACAAGAAGATGCCCCCGATGATTTTGAAGATTTGTTCGATAATGCTTCTGCAACAAGTGCAAGCGGAAGCTGCGGACCCGGCCGAAGGATCAACTGATAATGATGATTGATAAATGTAAAATTATAATTTACAAAGGGGATATGTCTTAAACTTGTAATGGAACTACGTGAGCTTTGATTCCTCTCACCCTTGGAGGATAACGTAGGCAACTTAAATTTTAAAAAATTTAAGCTCAAGCTCTTCAATGTAATAATTTTATTTTTTTTTATAAATTAATCTCATTTTTTTTAATTAATAATTTTTTTTTATTTAATGATTTGACTCCTCTCATTTTTTATTTTATTAATTAAAAAAAAAATGAACCGAACCGAACCGGAACCGAACCGTTCGGTTCCGGTTCGGTTCGAGTTTCCGGTTCCACTTAAGTGTGGACCGGAAACCGGCCGGTTCGGTTCGGTTCCGAACCGGAACCGAACCGCCGGCCGGGTCCTAGCTAAAAGTGCATCACAAAATGTATTAACTAAATGTATATTTTTAGTGGCGAAATATTGTTTATTATTTAAAAGTATAATAAAATAAAATATTTTCAAATTTTTAATACACCATATGATATTTTGTATTGTAAAATGATACAAAACTAAGTTTTAATACATTGATTTAATGATAATATACATTATTTATGTAAATAGAATATTTGTATTTACAGCAAAAAAAAAATATATTATGTTCTAACTTTAAAATAGACAAATGATCAACTAGTTACAATTTAAAAATAAAAAACTATTGGTTTTGTCTTATATCTAAATTTACATTCTATATCTAATTACAAAAAAGATTTTGAACATATGGTGAAGGTCAAATATACATTCTATCTAAATTTCGCCACTAATTTCGCCACAAATGTAAATTTTCTTGTAGTGGAGATTGGCCATGATTGGGAGTTTAAATTTAATACCTTACTGTTCATTTAATCTATTATGGTTAAGATATTTTTAGGAATTTGATCACTTGCCTAATCGTTACTGATTAGATTTACATATCGATCGATTGTTACTCAAATAGTGTGGATCCCATATTATAATAGTTTCATGGTTGCTTTTTTTATTATGCTTTTATTAGGGGAAATTATCAAATTTCCATACGAATTTAGCGATAATTTATGAAAACCCAATGACTTTTAAAATAAATTAATATCCTCTGAAGCTTATAAACCATATCAATAAAGATTATAAAAATCGAAAGATTATTAAAATGTATCAATTTTCATCCGAAATTTCTAAATAAAACCGACGTTGTTCTAGCAGTAAGAATTATAATTTCAGATGGATTGATGCAGCGGGATAGCGGAAATAGAATTAAAAGATCTTATAATATTTTATAATGTTTAAATACGTTTATATAGTATCACACATTATTTATGAGAGATTTTGGGGATAGTTTTAGAATTGTTGAATACCTCTCGAATAATTGGAGGTTTTTTTGGATGGATTTAGGCCTATATTAGGAACAAAATAATGAGAAACTGTCAAAACAGATAATATCGGACTAAAATGGATATTATTATTAAAAGAATATGCCAATTAAAAAAGAAAAAGTCATGTTCTGATTCCAAACATAAAAACAACAGTCACAATCAATGAACTTTGCTTGGCTCCCATTTTTTATTTTCGTTCTAATTTGGTTTTTATTTAAAGAGGAGAATGTAATATTTGATTATCACGATGCGATTATGATAGTCATTTTCTATATGTGTAAAATATTATCTAGCGTAAAATTATACATGAATGAGTTTGTATTTGTAAAATTATTTTTTCGGAAATCCGATATAAATTTTTACAGTTTCAATACCCATTTATTTTAATTACATTCATAGATAACCCTTGGAATTTCGATCATAACTTGAGTTAAAGGTGTCCATTTTCAGTGATCTTGGTACTGTTAGAAAGTTAAGACATACACCTATAACTTTCATGTTAAGATTTTTTTTTTTTTTTTCAAATTTTGATCAGAAATAAGTCAAATTCACTGCAGTCATTAGAATCAGTCATTAGGCACACAATGTCAGGGGTCCACACATGTTTACATAGGTGTCAAGAAAGGCCATGTGGCGAGTGATATGCGCACATTTATATAAATCAGGTTATGTCTAGTGTGTTTCATGTAATTTAAGTATTTCAGTCATGTACGTATTCAATAATAGTACATTCAGTAATGAATCATGACACGTCATGAATGTACACATAAGAGGTTTATGAAGATGGTAAAGCTTTATCTCCTATCGGTCACGTCCCGAAAATATTAGGATCTGACAGAGACTTAGCAAGTGTCACCTCTACTCATCAATTAGAATGATATTAACAAGAATAACAGCCATGTTACTCTTACAGCGGGGTGTTACAATAATTATCTATTAAAAAAAAACATATGTGTTACCTAATATCTACAAGTAATGTTTTTATTATTAAATTATAAAATTAAAACAATGAATTATTAAAATAAAATACTTATTACAATATAAAAATATAATCTTATATTAAAATAAGAAACCTAAATAGTAGCCGCCCACAAAACCTAATCAATTTTTTGGATTTCGGGTATATTTTTATTTTTTATTTTATTTTGAATTATTTCTATAAATTTTTTATTTCATGGATTTTTTTAATTACTTATTGTGCTTAAGGATGCAGACTCTGATTATTGACTCTTATACAGTGGATCCCACCCCCCAAAATATTTCCCCACATATCCAACCCAACAAGAGTCGTGAATAATAACACTGGTAAGGATTTATCAATTTCCGTCCCGTTTTAATAGTACATATATGATAAAAAATGATTCAAAATCTTTTATTGATTTTTAAATTGAGACTATCAAATAATTCAGGATCTCAATTGAAATCCGAGACGAAAAATCATTCCGATTCCACAGAATTCAGAATCTTTTCCATTAACAAACCCTTTAATTAATTAATTTATTTTTTGTTTTGAAAAAAAATTATTTTAAATTTGTTGTCTTTCAATATTCTCCCAAAAACAGCTATATATATATATATAATAGAGCCGGTAGTTTTTGCAAAGAAAGCATACAAAGGGCACAAAACTTGCTAATGTTGTTGTTGAGAGCTTTAACAAGTTTAAATAGATTGCCTTTAAAATTATATTCTGCAGCAATAAAAAGCAATAACAAAATCAGAAATATCATGTCCGTAAGTTCTTGGCAAGAAAGTTCTTGGCAAGCTTTCACATGATGGTGATGGTGCTGTTTTGTTAGGAAAGCTATTGGAATGTATTAATATTTGCTTTCTTGGTATTTTTATGATCTTATTCACTACAAAAATTATACCCTTTAGCGTCGAAATAAATCGTAAAAAAATAATAAATAGCGTCAAAATATATTATGTAAAAATAATTTAGCGTCGAATATTTTTCGACGCTATAAGTGTACTTTTAGCGTCGATAACTGTTTTCGACGAAAAAAGTTGAATATTTGGCGTCGAAAATTATTTTCGTCGCTAAAAGCCTGATATTTGGCGTCGAATTTTAATTACGACGCTAAAGTGATTAATTTCGACGCTAAATTGTTGGACGCTAAAAGCCATAATTCTTGTAGTGATTGTTGTGTGTTCTTGGAGTTTTTTTTTTTTTTTTTTTTTTTTTTTTCAATGTTCATTGTTGGGTTGCTGTTTGATTTTTTTAGGGGTGACTTGAAGTCTTTTGATCCTTTTCTAATGTTAGATGAATTTTCAGGTTTTTTTTTTTTTTTTTTTTTTGGGTTTCATTGGTCTTGCTTCATTATTCATTATTGTTTTTGATATTGAGATTTAAAGTTTTGCTCTTGATTGCAGTGTCTCCTCCTGCTGGATTTCCAGATCATCCCCACAGAGGTTCTTGAAAATTTTTATACCTTAATAATTTTCTTGGATTTATGGTCTTTCATGATCATCAATGACATCCATGGATGGTCTAGAGTTACCCTAAATTTTAGAATCATAGATAAAATAGAATTTCTAGGTTAAAATATATAAAAATTATATCATATAGCTAAAATTTGAAAATTTTCTAAATCCGAAACCTAATTTTGAGTCCATCCAATAACATGTATCAACTATGATACCTTTGAATTCCATTTCATCAGTATTATTCTCTCTATTTTATTTTGCCAACTCTGTTTTTGCAGGTTTTGAGACTGTTACAGGTAACTGCGATTTTTTTTTTTTGGGGATCAAAAATATGCTTTGTGATTGAAATTTATAAAAACTAAATTATGGGATTTTTTTTTTTTTTTTAAATTTCAGGGAGCAATCACTCATCAGGATTTTGAAATAACTTTTTTTCGTTGCAAATACAAATATTCCCGCAATGTGTTAAAGAAATATTTCTGACGTGTAGCGACTACTAGGGTTAGCAATTGGTCAGATCGGGTCGGAATTTCCCAATCTGATCCCATCCAAATAAGTAATCAGGATAAAAAATTATTTTAAATTTCGAAACATATAAGATCTGAATCTATTCAAAATGAAAAATGGTCTTAAATCTCGATCGAATAAGATTCTTTATCTCAACCGAATGATTTGGGATTCCGCACCCGATCGATTGATACAAGATTCCGCATCTCAACCGAATGATATGAAATTATGAATTCTTTTCAAGATTTTATGTAAACCCTAATTAACAGAAAAACCGCAGCGGCCACTAATGCAATTTAATATACCCAGATGGGGCGTTAATATTTATATTTCTTAATTTGTATCATCATTCTATATAACTTGCCATAACTAATCTTGTTATTTGGTGGGCAGTGGATGACAGCAGGAATAGTCCATTCTGAAATGCCTGCTGGAGAAGGTGTACAAAACGGTTTGCAGCTTCTAGAAATAAAATGTAATTAACAAAATTCTAATTTCCAAAATGCTTTCAATTTTTTGAGTCTTAGTGTAACGATAAGATTATTCCATTATGATATGGAGATCACAAATTTAAGTCGTGGAGATGATCTCTTTAAAAAAATATAAAAATAAGACTACTTACATTGAATCATCTCCAGAGATGACAGTGTGAGAAGTCTCGTGCGCTGGACTATCATTTTTTCTTTTCATTCATTATCATTACCACTTTATCTTTGGTTCAAAAAATTGCAGGTATCAAGAAATTCAAAGTGAGGACATTAGAATGGCAGAGCACAATGGGGTTGAAGTTCGAGTAATAGCTGGAGAATCCATTGGAGTTCGATCTCCAGTTTACACAAGAACCCCAACGATGTTTCTTGATTTTACTCTAAAACCCAGATCTCAAATGCACCAGAGAATCCCAGAAACATGGAATGCTTTTGTGTATACAGTTGAAGGTGAAGGGGTATTTTGGCTCAGTAGATTGATTCATCAGCTGTATCAGGTCATAATGTTTTAGTGTTGAGTCCTGGAAATGGCCTAAGTGTTTGGAACAAATCTTCAAAGCCATTGAGATTTGTGCTAATTGCAGGGCAGCCATTGAATGAACCAGTGGTTCAATATGGACCTTTTGTGATGAATTCACAAGCTGAAATTGATCAAACCATTAAGGATTATCAGTTCTGCAAAAAAGGGTTTGAAAATGCCAAGTATTGGAGGTCTTAAGACACATTGAGAGCTTATGAAAAATAAATAATAATTAGCTTCCACATCAATCTCAAAAGGAATAAAAATAATAATAGTATTAAAAGGAAGCAGATGTAATTATATCCCAATCAAGTATAAAATGAAAAGAAAGTCTTATCAACAAAGTCATTATGATTGGGTCAGCTTATCTTTTAGTTAATATATATCTCTCTTTTTTCTCTCTTTTTTAAAAATATTTAATTATTTATAATCATTGTGTGGGAGTTGTCCCTAAGGGGCTTGACTTGTGGTGTAGAGTTCTGAATCTCACCATGAATTCTGAGTTCGAATCCAGAGAATGCGTGTCTTGTAAGAGTTTGGGGCAGTCGAAGGTTTTACTTACTTTACTTAAGCTCGTAAAGGGTGGTTTGGCAGTGAAATTTCCAACGATTTCAAAATAATAATAATTAAATTGTGTGGGAGTTCATGATTATAATTGATTTTGTCTTTTTATAATGGTAATTGTTTGTAACGACTTGAATTTCGTAACTTGATTTAGGTTAGTAATTCAGTGACCGAGATCTAATTATTCCGGGGGGGGGGGGGGGGGTAGCGAATAAATTTGGAGATGGTATAAAACCCGATTAGTGTCGCAATATTTATAATATTTGGGTTAATATATTAAGATCCGATAGGAGTTTTAATAGTTGGACCAATATCATTATATTATGAAGTGTTAATTACTACTTATACCTTATAACATTTGTTAACAAGGCTTGGTGACATTTGTTAAGCCTTGTTAACAAATGTCCATCTTATGCTTTATGTTATGAAATAAATAAAAAGAAAAAAGACAACCCTACCTCACATTTCTTTTCTTCACTTCATTATTTCCTCTTCCTCTCTCCCTAAGCAAAGAAACCAAGCTTTTTTCATCCAGAAAATTTTCCTCCATTTCCACCAAATCTAGAGCTCCAAAATCACATGCAAGTTTAGAAATGCAGAAAAGAAGCTTGGTTAACTCAAGTTGTGAACAAATAATTTAATTTAAGGTGAGAAAGGTAAAAATCCAAATATTAAATTTCAAAGTTTTGATGATTTGATGCTTGAAGAATATTATTGGCTTGAGATTTATGGTGAATATTTGGTTTTGAGTCTAGGAATCGAAGATTTGAAGAATTCCCCAATTTTTAAAATCCTTACATGAAAAGTTGAGTTGGGAATTATAAATGGTTGCTTGAAGTGTAATTGATGTTATATGGTATATTTGTTATAATTATGGCTTGGTTATATGGTAGTATTGAAGGGTGAAATGATGCTAAGTAATGTATTTGTTCTGATTGTGGTTTGAATAGTGTTGAGGAAGGGATGTTTGAAGTGTAATTAAATTCTGGATCCTGGAAAACTGATTCGAGTCGCGACCCCAAGGAAAGAGTGTGTTGCGACGCGTGAGGCATTTAATGATTACTGGATTTTTAATTCGCGTTGCGACGCGCAGAAAGTCTGCGTCGCGACTTCAAACGCTGTTCCAGGAATTTTTTTTAAACCATTCCGGTTTAATTCTAAGACATTTAGGGGCACTCTAGGGGCTTTGTATAGATAAGTAACCACATGATAAGTCATACCATAAGTATGAACATTTACCTTTGATTATATATATTTTTCTCATTTATTACATAAAAATCTAACGGTTTCTTTGGCATTATATCAACGTCAAGCCACTCGAAGGTCACCGACGCCGCATACCACACCCGATTTGCCTTAGCCCTGTGAGTGGATATTTTTCTTTTATCTGGGAGTATTTATTTCAGATTTTTTAAATATGTTTTCAGATTACAGTTTTGCAAATCTTGTTTTGATGGATTTATACGTGAAATTATTCATTTCAAGCGAGCTTGTGGATGCTGGTTTTCGGCCGAGGTCCACAATCAGAATTTGTAGGTTGTGGGCACTAGCGATCCTGCAAGACAAAGGTAGAGTGAGCGGGAGCAGACTACCCACCGGTGTGGTGGGTGCCGTGGGCACTCCGACGCTCAAGTCAGTCGTATGAAATGAGCAGTGAATAAGTAAAATGTGAAAGCAGGTTTGCAATTACCTTAACCTTCTTTGGCTGGCCGTGAGGGCGGAGGAAAGTGTTTAGGAAATGTGAAACTCTGAGAGTTTGTGTCAGAGAGCAGAGGTTTGTATATCAGAAGTAATGTTTGGATTGAAGAACTCTGACCCCCCTTGTATGCCGAATTACGTATCCTTTTATAGATCTGAAAAGAGATTACTTTGTAGCTGTGATAAAAGCTGGCAATGGGCCTACAACGTGCTGACATTTCTGGCTAAGGGACCCACAACGTGCCTTGGATCTAACTTCGGCACGACATGTGTTTTTGTTTAGAAAAAGAAGAATAGTCAGTAACAGTTGTGTTTTATGCTGTCTATTTATTTGGCTTTATATTTGTAGCGCTATGTAGCGATGGAATAAGGTCTTTTGGGCTGGGTTTTCCAATATGGTGTTTAAGGGCCAATATTTGTGGGCTTTTGGTATTTGACTTTGACGTGAAAAGATGATTTTACCCTCGGGTCCAAATTTGGCCCGTACAGTTTGTTCCCTACTCTTTAAGTCAAAATTTTTTTTACTTAGAGAGTAAAATATCGAATGTATCATCTCGGAGTAGTCATAGGTTAAATATTCAACTTAATCTTTACAAGACATATAGGAATGTCTCCAGTTTACTGAACCAGTTGAAGATCAGGACTTTGTCTAATTCCACCCGAACCAATGGGGAATGTTCCCAGTCGACTGTACCTGGTCAGGGTAAACCCCATACTACGGGTCCAAAGACCAGGGGAAACTTTAACGTCGTCTGGGCCAGATGAAGGCCAGGTCTTGAACTTGACTCCATATGAGTCATGAGGATTGTTCCCAGTTGACTGAACCTGATGAAGGTCAGGATAATCCCCATACTACGGGTCCAAAGACCAGAGGAGTTTTCAATGTCGTCTGGACCAGATGAATGCCAGGTCTTGAACTTGACTCCATATGAGTCATGGGGATTGTTCCCAGTCGACTGAACCTGATGAAGGTCAGGATAATCCCCATACTACGGGTCCAAAGACCAGAGGAGTTTTCAATGTCGTCTGGACCAAATGAAGGCCATGTCTTGAACTGAACTTGACTCCATATGAGTCATGGGGATTGTTCCCAGTCGACTGAACCTGATGAAGGTCGGGATAATCCCCATACTACGGGTCCAAAGACCAGAGGAGTTTTCAATGTCGTCTGGACCAGATGAAGGCCAGGTCTTGAACTTGACTCCATATGAGTCATGGGGATTGTTCCCAGTCGACTGAACCTGATGAAGGTCAGGATAATCCCCATACTACGGGTCCAAAGACCAGAGGAGTTTTCAATGTCGTCTGGACCAAATGAAAGTCAGGTCTTGAACTTGACTCCATATGAGTCATGGGGATTGTTCCCAGTCGACTGAACCTGATGAAGGTCAGGATAATCCCCATACTACAGGTCCAAAGACCAGAGGAGTTTTCAATGTCGTCTGGACCAGATGAAGGCCATGTCTTGAACTTGACTCCATATGAGTCATGAGGATTGTTCCCAGTCAACTGAACCTGATGAAGGTCAGGATAATTCCCATACTACGGGTCCAAAGACCAGAGGAGTTTTCAATGTCGTCTGGACCAGATGAAGGACAAGTCTTGAACTTGACTCCATATGAGTCATGGGGATTGTTCCCAGTCGACTGAACCCGACAAGAACAGTTGACTTCCTGTTGATCTTTTCTATCTCGGTTCCCATGTCGGAAAGTGCTGCCCTGAAGATGATATTTGCTGACGAACCTGTGTCGACCAAGATTCTTTTGACCATAAAATTTGCAATTTGCAATGAGATTACCAGCGCATCGTGATGTGGATTCATTCGACTGGAATTGCTGTCGTCTGAAAATTCAATTGCAAGGTTTGTACACGTCTCCTCTATTGACATAGTCGAATGGAAAAGACCCATTGTTGCAATTCTGGCATGTCGTTTCGCTGCTGAGTATGAAATACCACTAACTTCAGAACCACCAGAAATAAAACTTACAGTATTGTTGATTGGTGGTGGTGGTATGGGGCCATCTTCTTTATCATTCCTCCTGGCCATTGTAGCCTTGCCCTTATCTGTGAGCAATTCTTTCAAGTGCCCTTTATTCAGCAATTCCAATACTTCCAATCTCAGAGCCACACAATCTGCTGTCGTATGGCCATAATCTCGATGAAACTCACACCATTTGCTGATATTTTTCTTGACTGAATAATATCTGGAGCGTGGGGGCCACCTTACTTCGCTTCTCATCTTCTTGAGTACCGAAACCAGTTCCCCTGGGGAAACAGTAAAATTGTAGTCTGGGAGTCTTTCCTTGTTAACAGATTTATCTTGTCCCCTGAATGGAAATGGTTGACGCTTGAAGTCCCAGTTGAAATGTTGATGCATTTTCTTATGATCCTTCCTGTCTGTTGGGCGTTGTGCTCTGTTGGGAAATTCTTTGCGCCGTTTAGTAGTATCTTGAGTACTAATGTATTGCAAACAAGAAGAATTCTCTTTCTTTTGTTCCTATTGTCTTCTTCCATCTAATTTCAATTTGGGCTCGAGCCATGGCTTGATCCATCGTGTAGCATCAGAATTTAGTGAGTTTCTTGTAAAGTCCACTTTCTAGAAGCAAACCATTCCTGAATGCTTCTACTGCAGTAGGTTGATGGAGGTCCGTGACAGTTATCCTTTCTTTATTGAAGTGAGCTACGTAGCTTTGTAAAGATTCACATTTCCTTTGTTGGATGGCATAAAGGTCGTCTGAAGTCTTTTCAATCTTGCAAGAACTCGCAAAATGCTCTACAAATTTGTCTGCCAGATGTTGGTATGATCCAATGGACCTATATGGAAGATTGATGAACCAAGTTAGGGCTGGTCCCGCCAATGTCTCCCCAATCCTCTGCACATTCCAGCCTCCCACTGTCGAGGGGTTAGGCCTGTTGACATCATCTTATATTTGTAATGGATGATGTGGTCATCTGGGTCAGTCGACCCATCATACATTTTCATATCTGGAGGGCTGAATTTCCTTGGTAATTCCACAGAGGTGATAGTCTCAAAAAATGGTGTGGTCAGAAATTGTCCCAGCTCTACTTTTCCTCATTGGTAGTTTAACGCCTGGTAGACTGGACAATATTGCTCTTTGAACTCTACCATTTCTTTGCGCATGTTGGAGGCGACTTGCTGAGCCTGGTCGGCTGGGGAAATTGGCAGAACTGTAGGATTTCTTGGATGGTCGCCTGAAGAAGGATCATCATTTGCCACATCGTTGAATGTTTCCAAAAGATTGGATGGAACTATATGATTGTTGGCATTGTCCGGAGAATCACGTTGTTGAGAGGTGGAAGAGATTAATTCCAATTGCTTCTGAAGGTTTGTATTAGAGCTTCGCATGGTCAAATTCTCCTCCTCCAAAGTTCGTAATCGTTCTTGTAGCATAGATATTTGGGCTGCAATTGGATCTGGTGTCAGCTCGCTGCTTGAAGCCATGAATGACAAATAGAATTGTAGACTGTAAAATCTTTTGCTTGGTATAAATCGCCAAGGCCCCACGGTGGGCGCCAAATTGTGGATGCTGGTTTTCGGCCGAGGTCCACAATCAGAATTTGTAGGTTGGGGGCACTGGCGATCATGCAAGACAAAGGTAGAGTGAGCGGGAGCAGACTACCCACCGGTGTGGTGGGTGCCGTGGGCACTCCGACGCTCAAGTCAGTCGTATGAAATGGGCAGTGAATAAGTAAAATGTGAAAGCAAGGTTTGCAATTACCTTAACCTTCTTTGGGTGGCCGTGAGGGCGGAGGAAAGTGTTTAGGAAATGTGAAACTCTGAGATTTTGTGTCAGAGAACAGAGGTTTGTATCAGAAGTAATGTTTGGATTGAAGAACTCTGACCCCCCTTGTATGCCGAATTACGTATCCTTTTATAGATCTGAAAAGAGATTACTTTGTAGCTGTGATAAAAGCTGGCAATGGGCCTACAATGTGCTGACATTTCTGGCTAAGGGACCCACAACGTGCCTTGGATCTAACTTTCGGCACATCATGTGTTTTTGTTTAGAAAAAGAAGAATAGTCAGTAACAGTTGTGTTTTATGCTGTCTATTTATTTGGCTTTATATTTGTAGCGCTATGTACCGATGGAATAAGGTCTTTTGGGCTGGGTTTCCCAATATGGTGTTTAAGGGCCAATATTTTTGGGCTTTTGGTATTTGACTTTGACGTGAAAAGATGATTTTACCCTCGGGTCCAAATTTGGCCCGTACAGAGCTGAAAAATTATGATTTGAGTTTGGTTTCAGATTAATATTTTGATGATGAAAATGATTTCAAATGTATGATTTTATGATTTTGGAGGCATGGAGGAAAAACCCACATCCGATGTAACTTGATTCAGATATGGAATTGACGGATATGGAATTGTTGGACATAGTATTGATGAGTATCAGTATTGATACCAGATATAGATGTGTGCACACGAGATACAGGAGTAGAGATGACATATGCCTATAGATCCTGGGTATTGGGCTAGAGGGACTGTGAGTACAACGCCCCTAGACTCGGATATTTCAGAGACAGGTTGGTGGCACTGATAACACTACTGTTGCCTGATTTGGTGGCTTGGGAGACTGTGCGTACAATGCTCCAAGACCACATGATTATGTACAGATTGACCGATGATATTTCTGATGATGATGCTGATATTTTCTTCGTTGATTTCAAAATTTTTGAAAGGGAAAACTCCGGTTTATGATTTAAGAATTTTGAAAGATATTGTTTTAAATATGAGTATATCTAATACTATTTTGTTTTCTGGTTTTATAGCTCCACTCACTGAGTTCTTTAGGACTCACCCCCACTCTCCAGGTTTTGCAGGGCCTTCCTTTTGGTAAGCCAATGCTGTATTTTGAGAGACATGGATTCGGGACAGGAGCAGCACTGCAGTCACTAGTTTTATGGGTTCATCATGTTGTGTCTACATTCATATAGAATGTAGTTTCTTTTGAATTTATGTGATGTAAAAACTATGTATATATGTGTGGTTGTGATGTGATCCAGAATGAGCTTTGTTTGTTGGGCCAAGTTAATTTTGAAGTTTTGGCTGATTGCATGGCTTGGTCAAATTGGTGGATTTGGAAGATTACTTAGGTTATGGAGTTTGGACCATGCATGAGACTTTATATGAAGGATTTATTATGTCTAAATCAATATTGGAATGGGTCCTGGACGTGCATGGGCTGCCTTGATTGATTTTGAGCTTTATTTCCGAATGGTGCACTAGCAGTGGCGGGATTTGCGCAGTCTTTGTAGTTTAGACGTAACATTCTCGTCCGATGTCCGATTTTGGTGATTTAAGTTGCATTGGAAAGATAACTCGCAGCTCTACAACTTTGTAGCTTATATCAAAGTCCATTTCGGATGTCTTCGTGGTCAAAATGAGGACTTAAGATATCCCTACAGTTTTTATATTTTATAATTTTTTAAGGTTATGTGTTGTTTAAGTGCTGGCTGAACTTTAATTATATTACAAAGCCCATGCACGAAATTTTAAAGTATTTTATGTGTTATTGGGTTTATTTTACTAGGATTTTATTATATTTGGGTAGAATTAGGGTTAGCCACCTATATAAAGGGGCATTATTCATTGTAATTGGCAACTAACTAAGAACATTTTTTTTACAAAACAAAGTGACTTGTGTCATCTTGAGGGAGTGGATTCTTCTTTGGTTCTACGGAACAAAAGCTTATCAACGTGTGGCAAGAGTTGTGGCGCTGTATCGCTGTTCAAGATTCTCCAAAGAAAAAAGAAAGGTTCTTAAGGGCAAAGTTCTTTAAGGGTTGGACTTGATCTTAG
>SKCR01054125.1:0-37104 GCA_019454045.1 Zanthoxylum bungeanum | reverse complement strand
TCAAAGTCGTCGACGATGGACCAAAGAGGAAAGTTCAGACCCAATTGGGAATTGCCCTATATAGTCAAGAAAGTAATGGGAAACGGGGCAGTGAGACTGTCAGATTTGGAAGGGAATGAGTTCACCGAGCAATCAACATGGACAGGTTGAAGCAATATTTTGCCTGTGGAAGAGAAAACCAGGCGATCACCGAAGGAACTGGCCAAAAGCCTAACCCGTCGGAATAGAAAACACATCCATGCATACATGCATACACATCACATACTTGCAAATTTTTGTTTTGTGTTCGCAGGTTTTTAAGAAAATAAGGAAAAACGGCAAATACGAGTAAGCCGGGACCAGCAACACATTATCAGCAGTTTCGGGTATGAATCCCAGGGTTGAGGCCCACACTATCATCAGTTTCGGGAATGAATCCCAGGGTTGAGGCCCACATTTCCAGCAGTTTTCAGGAATGAATCCCAAGGTCGAGGCCCACACCATCATTAGTTGAAAGGAAGAATTCCAGTGGAAAAAAAAAAGACAGAGAAGTCCTTAACGGTTAGGCATAAGTCCGATGATGAAATTGTTTGCTTTAGGGTGAAACCTTAGAAACTATAAGTGTGAGATGTGCGCTCGTCCGATATTTTGAGTAGTTGATCTCGACTAAACTCGCGAGCACCTAATTATAGGATCTTAGCAGTGAAAGCCTGAGTAGTCGGCTAGGTGATGAGTTGAAGACATTGCAGATCGATGAATGACCGTTCGCTTAGATGTCCATCCTGACTTACTTGTGTTACGATATGTGGTATGATTGGAAACAAAAGAAAAGTCTCTAAAGAAGAAAATATAAACCACATATAACCGATAAGCGTGAAGCTACCCATGGGCGAGTATTAGGACCACCATAAGGAGAAATGATACCTTAAAGGGAAGGTGTGTAAAAAAAAGACAAAATAAAAAGAAAAGGAAAATCATATCATATTGAGTACAGAGAAGTAATTGCAGAGCATGATCAAGACATTTAGGTTGGTTTGACCCATCGATCTCATCCTATGAAACAAAATCATCGAGTTGGCTTACCTAATGATCAAGCTAAAAGAAACCTTGGCACACACACACTTTGAGTCCAGTTCATATTATTTATTCAAACGGTCAGATTTGAGTTGCATCGAGTACTTTGAAGGTTCTCTGGTTTCGACACTGGCATCCTATGAGGGCAACAATATGTATAACTATTAGGACTATTTCGTAAAAGGAAGTATTGTATGTTGGTATGGGATGTCACCATCACATGATCTACTTTGACCTAGTGCAAGCAGCGAAGAACAAAAAGATAAACCAAGTCTGGGGGCGACCAGTCTACCCTTTCTCATACAATAACATTTTGGGAATAGACCACCTCACATCAGTAACACTTCGGGAATTAGGATTAGCAAGCCAGGAATGGCGCTCCGGGAATGGAGCACGGTTCGGGAATGAACCATTACATCAGTAAACACCTCGGGAATGAGGATTAGCAAGCCCGGGAGGGAATGGCACTCCGGGAAAGGAGTACGGTTTGAGAATGAACCATCACATCAACAATACCTCGGGAATGAGGATTAGCAAGCCGGGAATGGCATTTTGGAATGGTGCACGGTTCAAGAATGAACCATGACTTCAGCAACACCTCGGGAATGAGGATTAACAAGTCGGGAATGGCACTCTGGAAATGGAGCACGGTTCGGGAATGAACTATTACATCAGTAACCACCTTGGTAATGAGGATTAGCAAGCCGGGAATGGTGCTCCGGGAATGGAGCACGGTTCGGGAATGAACCATCACATCAGCAACACCTGGGGAATGAGGATTAGCAAGCCAAGAATGGTGTTCCGGGAATGGAGCACGATTCGGGAATGGACCACCTCTCAAGTAACGGTTCAGGAATAAACCAGAGGTCGAAGCACCTCACCACCAGATCAACTCAGTTTGAAGCATCTCAGAACAACATGTAAGTCAGGCAACAACTGGCGAGCCAGGTAAGTAAAAATGCATGCATGACTGTGATAAGATTATTACTGTCACACACTGCACAAGTCCCATCAAAGTGGGGCGACTATAAGCACTGTATTTTTGCATAAAAGCCCGATGATGAGCCTCGTATGGAGGCACTACCCGATAAGTTGTGAAAGTTGCGGGAAACAGACGTCAGAAGAGAAAATTCAAAATAAGTACATCCTTAGATTTAATTCGTTTGTTTGGTTTCGGGTTCGCTGGATGGATCTCCATTTTTAAATGCTAGCTTCGGCCTAAAAACCCACACCAAGCCACACACCCAAGCCCACAAAGATCCAAGCCACACGCCCAAGCCCACAAAAATTCAAGCCACACGCCCAGTCCCACTAAGCCCAATCCAAGTATTCAAATCACATTTAACACATGTTAAAATCCAATCAAATCCCCTTCCTAATTTAAATCAAATCCCCTTCTTAATCTAAATAAATCACCTTCCAAATTAAAGATATTCCCCTACCAAGAATACACAATATTCTTCCCTTAATTAAATATATCCCCTTAATTGTTTGATTTTATTTCCTTGTTTTGAAATCCCATGAACATGAAACCCTAGCTCACCATTATAAAAAGAGACATAATCCAAACCCTATTCTCTTCTTGGTCACTCACTCACGACAATCAAATAAACCCTAAAAAGCTAAATCCTCTCCACGAACCTTCTCTCGTCCCCCCTAAGACTCACTCACACAGCAAAGCAAGAAAAAAACCCTAATAGCTCTCGGCTCTCTCATCCCTCAACGACAAGATAAACCTTAGACACCCCATCTGACCGACACACAGGTAGCCACAAAGTCACCCCACCAACCGACATATATTACTATTCATTCATTTAACTCAAACATATTCACCCATTGCCACAAAGACACCTTGCACGCAACTCCTACAAACTAAACACACCTCACATAGCACTAAAACAAACATGTATCCCATAAGCCTTATAACCGCATCCCTAATAAAATCATAAAAAAAACAAAAGGTAGAGACATTTGGCTCTCTCTCTCTTATTCATCAACGTACAGCCTCCCACGTGAAACCAAAAATCCGAAATAACTCTAAATCCATGAAACTGCTTTGCCAAAACCACCCAAATACACCCCGAATCAGCCCCCAAATCAATCAAAAATACCCCAAAATAGTCCCCAAAAATAACCTCCAAACAGCAGCAAAAATAATGGAGAAAAACAACAGCAAAAACACTCCAAAATAACGACGGAAGATGGAGAGAAAATAGCAAGAAAAACCAGCAGCGAAACCGAATCAAAGAACCAGAAAAGTTACGAACATTAACCCTTCGGCGACGACGTACGCACTTCGAGGAGCAACTTAAAAGGTAATAACTGAGTGTTTGGACAATTATGACCCATAACATCACTATTTGTACAGAAATGGTGTTGTTGTCAAATTAACTATGTGACAAAGGAATTATTTTTATCATTTTTAATTGGATTACCAAGATACAAAAATGATGAAAGTCCATATGATTAGTACCAGATTAATAAGTATGAGACAAATTAATCCACTATGGTTATCATTAAATATCCTTAGTCGTAGGATTATCGAGACTGGACATCATAATGCGGAATAGACTAGTATTGCACTTGTGCGCGTTATGGGGAGCATAACAGCATAGTTCTCAATATTTAAGTATTGGATACTTATGCAAGTGTGATAGGAGGTTGTGTTTAGCGATGGTATGGGAAAACAGCTTCGCTTGGGATAGAACCCCGGAATCACATTGGTAGTATGACTATGTATCTATGGGAATCCGAATCAGGGTAGGGTATTTGGTCTAACCTGAGACTTGCATCGCTAATACTGCGACAATCAGTATACTTTGGGTTTAGGTCATCCAGTGCTTTACAGGTTCTGGGTACGCCTCTTCGGGTTACTGAGAATGTTAGTGTATGGGTGTGATGTAGATTGAAGTATCATCCAGTCATATGGAGATGATGATCACGTATGATATGAAAAAAACTAGTACTCTGGAGTACTTATAGCATCGAGGAATATGACTAGGTCATTATTTCCGATTATAGAGGACTGGTTACCAGAAGATCCGATATATACTTCGTACGGGGGAGAAACAGTTCCAGCCCCATGGCCTAGCATGTGACATCGATATTGGATCCGCAATAGCAATACTACGTTACTCGTTGACAAAGATTAAATATTACTTTAAGAAATATTCTGGAGAATTAGGTAGGCACGGTGGGCTTTTGCTAGAAGCCAACCAGTCTCATAAATCGGTAAGATAAGAACGAGTACGAGGTAGGTGCATCACGTGCTCGAAGGTCCGACGACCGGATTTACTGCCAATATATCCCTGGATCTCATGGGTCGCCTTCTGTTAGACATTATGTCCCATAGCGTCACTGTTTGTAAATGATATTGTATTATTGTACAAAATTAACTATGTGATAATGAAATTGCCTTTTGCCGTTTTGTTAATATTTACTTTGACTTATAAATGGCGAAAGTCCATATGATTAGTACCTGGACTGAGAATGATATGAGACAGTATCAGTCCCCAAAGGTTTAATCATTAAATATCCCTAGTCGTAGTATTATCGAGACTGGACATCGATAATGCGGAATAGAATAGACTAGTATTGCGCTTGTGCACGTTGTGAGGGCACAACGGCATAGTTCTCATATATTTAAGTATTGGATACTTATGCAAGTGCGATAGGAGGTTGTGTTTTACCGATGGTACGGAAAACAGCTTCGCTCTGGATAGACCCCGCGGAATCCCATTGGTAGTATGTCTGCGTGTCTATGGGAGGCCGCATCAGGGTAGGTGTATATGGTCTTAACCTGAGACTTACATCGCTAGTACTTGCGACAATCGGTAAACTTTGGTTTTGGTGGTTGGGGACCCTAACCGGTTCTGTGTACACCTCTTCTGGGTTTATCGAGAAGTAGTGTACTGGATGTGGATGTGATGTCAAGATGGAAGTATCGCTTCAGACATATGGAGGTGATGATCACGCAGGGCACAGAACTAGTACTCTATAAAAGGTTGCAACCGTCGGGACAATATGACCAGGTCAGGATTGTCCGATTTAAAGAGACTAGTTGCTTGATGTCCGATATATGTTTCGTACGGGGCAGACACATCTCCAGCCCCAGGCCTAGCATGTGATCATCCGATACTGGATCGATGTACGCAATACTACGGTATACTACGCCTGATACAGATCTTATATTCCTATAAGAATATTTCTGGAGAATTGGGTAGGCATGGCGCTTTGCTAGAAGCCAACCTTGTCTTGTAAATCGGTAAAGACGTAGTACGAGGTACGTACGTGTTCGGATTATCCGACGACCGTATTTACTGCCAAAATATCCGGAGATCTCTTGGGTCGCTTCCTGAAGATTCACCTATGATATTTGATTCGAACTTAATTAATCTTGGATTAATTGCGGAGAAACTTTATCTCTGGATAAAGTGCCTTATTTAGAGAGAGAGAACGATTAATTTGGAATTAATCGATATAATTATTATATTCGATATAATAATCGAAATTCGATTTCGACGCGAAATTAAAATTAGATTTTAATTCGGGCGTACGAGTTAATTTAGAATTAATTCGTAAGCGACGTAAATAATAATTTCGCTAGGAGCGATTATTTATTTAAATCCGATTTAATTAACGTCGCGACGCTAGCTCGGTATTTCGGAAATATCGAACCCGAACGCGTGAGTGGACGTGGGCCCACTTTCATTGGGAAACGTGTGGGGCCCACATGACACTTGTCATTGATATGGCATTGCATGTTAATAGTGTATAAAACACTCTAAGGCATTGCATGGAGATAGTGTGCATTTCACTCAAAGGCATTGCATGGAGTTTGAGTGTTTGACACTCTAAGCCATTGCATGGTTTATGTTATAGATTTATTATTAATTTAATAAATTATAACATAATATAAATTGATTTTTGGTAATACAAAGATTAATTAATCAAAACATTTTCACAAAAATTCTCTCTTCTCTCTCAAATTGCCGAGAGTTCATTGACAAGGGCAAGAAGAAGATTTGATTCCACTTCTCCATTTTTGCTAGCACAAGCAAGGGATCAAAAGAGGTGATAGGGAAACCATCAAAGAGCTTGGAATACAAGAGCTTGGAGCTTGAAGTGTTCTCTTCCTCTTGGCCGAATCCTCCACCACTTGGAGCTTCTACCATTGTCATCTCTCTTCATCACAAGGCATTGTAAGTATGATTCCGCCATACTTCATGTTTAAATATATTCATTTTAGTATTTCATATGCTTAATCTTTGTTTGGGACCTATATAATAGAAACCAACAATGGTATCATTGAGCTAGGTTTAAGCATGAAATACTTTAGGTTAAAATTTGGGTTAAATTGATTGAAGCATGTTCTTGTGAAATTTGATGAATAAGTATGCTTATATGTATGTTAAATGACATTATATGAAATCAATTTTATGAAAAATGCATTGGATGATTTTTCCCCAAAATTTATACCTTGGCCGAATGGGTGTGATAAATTGATTGAAGCATGTTCTTGTGAAATTTGATGAATAAGTATGCTTGCATGTATATAGATTGATATTACATGGAATCAATTTTATGAAAAATGCATTGGATGATTTTTCCCCAATATATTCACCTTGGCCGAATGGCATGATGAAATTGATATAAGCATGTTCTTATGAAATTTGATTAATAAGTATGCTTGCATGTGTATAACATGATGTTATATGGAATCAATTTCATGAAAAATGCATTGGATGATTTTTCCCCAAATCCATGCCTTGGCCGAATGTGTTACTACTTGGAGTGGTTTGATATTTTTTGTGTTATAAGATCATTGGATGACTTAGAACGTGTATGGGACGTAGATTAGTAATTCAATCGGATTGAAATACAAATCGATACACAAAAACTCACCTTGGCCGAATACATAAGACATGTAATGGAGTTGATTTTTTGTTAAAATTAATGTTGGACATTTTTTTGAACAATACATGATTAATAAATAAATGGGTATTATTGGAATATTTGGTTTAATATGTTAATCTTGATATTACACTTTAATTAATTGGATTTTAATGTTTGGAATATTAAAATTTAATTAATGGGCTTAATTGGTTAATTGGGCTTTTAATATTGTATTGGGCATAATGGGCTTGGTTGGACCAAGTAGATTTGGGCCAAATGGATTGGATCCAATTTGGGCCTAAATCACTCCATTAAGTCCAAATATAATATAATGGGCTTTAATAATTTAATTGGGCCTTATGGGCTTGAAATTGGTTTATGGCACTTAAGGGTGATTCCTTATTTGGGCTTGGTAATTGGGTATGACCCACATTGACCAAAGCCCAAGCCTTAATAAATCAATTGAAAGCCCATTTGACTCGAATTAAATTAAACATTGGATGTTAGTTGGGCTTTGAGACCCAATAGAATTGGATTTAGAATCTAAGTCTTTAAAGCACATTAAAGTGTAAACATTTAATTTGGAATTAAATAATTGAATTAGTATTGAATACGAATTAAATAAGATTTAATAAGTAGTTCGATATAATTCGCGAATTCGTACCTTGTGTACTTATTCTCAATCGAGTTGGACTCGCGCAAAATCAAACCGTTGTTTGAACATTGGATGATCACTTAAACAAAGACTAATTAATTGGATTAGATTGGTTGTAAAAGCATGTCTTGTTTGAATATATATGTATGTGATGAATGAATAGTGTATATCGGATGGATATTAGAAGGGAAAGGGTAATTTTAGAAATTATTGTAAATTTGGAATTTTAAATTGGACCTGCGTGTCCAGCCTTATCTCTTTATCTCTTTGTATTCTCTTCTCACCTAATTCCCCTCAATGTAAATGAGGTTTCTCTTATTGTATTATGTAATTGGGTAGAAGTAGAATAGTGCTAGCGGGGAGAGGAAAGGGAGTGATTTGTTCTAGGAACAAGTTGTTTATATATCCATCCGCATATCACTATTACTTTACTTTACGCGCTTTATGATGTTTTAGAAGCATGCTTAAGGGTGTATGATGATGAGACCTAACAAAGATAAATAAATTGGTTGCCAATTACGCGAAAATCCCTCAATTTATATTAAGCGAATATCCTTCCATTGAATGGTTCTTGTTCAAGATCCGAAGTTGGCATTGGTTTGTTTTTGACCAAAGTCAAGACCTTTGTCAATCAAGGATGTACTTGAATCATGAGAGTTTTGTTGCATATCGGTGTCTTGTCCAAATCGTGATTTTTATTGGCCAAAGTCAAGATCACTTTTTGTCCAACGACATTGATTACGAAACTTTCCTTGTCAATGGGTCCCGCTTAACTGGAATCATTAGGTTTGTTTTTGGCCAAAGCCAAGGCCTAGTTGATTCAGAGGATATGGTTAGGAAAATGTATTAGATACATTGACATTATACATATGTTTCGGACTTGGATGTCCACCTAACCGGATCTAGGAATTGGATGAGATCCAATTGATCATGGAGATCTACCTATGTTAAATAGCATACAATTTTTATTGGCCAAAGTCAAGGTTGTGTGTTATTTAACGGGATCCTAGCCCACTAGGAAATTCGATTTCCCGAGTTCTCTACAGAGGGTTAGAAACTTGAAGAAAATAGTGGGAGGCTATTATTGAATTTGCAATTTCATTCAGATATTTAGCCTTACGCGTCTTTCAAAATTATTTCGTCAATATTTTAAATAATTAGTTGGACTAATATATTGTTATTTTTTATATGTAACAGTTTGACTGTACCCATAACATCGTTGACTTTATAGTTGGACTATAGTTGTCAAGATGACTGGCAAAGGTAATATCCGCGACATAATCATGGGCGATAATGTCTTCAAAGGGACAAACTTTGCCGACTGGGAAATGAACCTCAAGATAGTGCTTGGGGCTGAGAGGATACTGTATACTATTCAGAGACCTCTCCCGCCTAAACCCACTGAGCCACTGGAGCTAGAGTTATGGAAAACTCATAGTGATGATTGTGACCAAGCTCAGTCAGTTATGCTAGCTGCAATGACTCAGCATTTCAGACGCCAGAATAGGGACTTGGATCCCTATAACATGATGGCAAGATTGCGTGATCTTCACCGCACCAATAAGCGGATGAAGAGGTACGAGCTAGTAAGGAAACTCTTCCGCTCCCGGATGACAGATGGCGCATCAGTTGAAGCCCATGGGGCTCAAATGATTGCCGATATTGATGAGTTGGCCAATATGGGAATAGTCTTGGAGGCTGATCTGACTATAGATATGATCTTGCAGTCACTTCCCGATACTTGGAAACAAATCATAGTCAACTACAAGTTGATGGATACTGACGACACTCTAGGAGAGTTGTTGTCTGTGCTGAAGGAGTCCGAAAAGGAACTCCTAAAGGGGAGCAAGCGCGAGGCGCATTTTAGCATTGACCTCTCATGCGCCAAAGGGTGGCCCCAAGGCAATTGGAGGTGCAAGGAAGAAGAAGTTCAAGAAGAAGGGTAAAGGCAAGTTGACAGTGGCTTCTAGGAAGCCAAAGGACAAATCTCGCGACATCTGCCTCAACTGCGGCAAGAGGGGTCACTGGAAACGTGACTGCCGAATGAGCATTGTGCAGAGGGAGGATATCAAGGCTGGCAAGGCCACTGCCTCTGGTATGTTTGTTATTGAGATAAATATGAATACTTCTAGTTTTAAAAATTGGATTTTTGATTCTGGTTGTGGTGCTCATATTTGTACTGATGTGCAGGATCTGCATGATAGCAGGGTGCTGGCATCAGGGGAGATGGATCTACGGGTCGGAAACGGAACACCAGTTGCTGTTTTGGCCGTAGGGACTTTTGTTTTAGTACTGCCCTCAGGGCATGAACTTAAACTTTTGAACTGTTATTTTGTTCCTAGTTTAACTAGGAATATTATATCTGTATCCTTGTTAACCCAGCAGGGTTACACTTTTGTATTCAGGAACACAGGGTGTTATTTATATAAAAATGATGCAGAAATTTGCACAGCTGTTGCAAATAACGGTCTTTATATTTTGAATATAAATGAATCTCCTAAAATGACAAACAAAAGGCTCAAAAGGAGTAATCTAAAAGATGAAGCTTATATGTGGCATTGTCGTCTGGGACACATCAACAAGACTCGCATATCCACACTTTCAAAGAGTGGGTACTTGGACGAATTTGATCCCAATTCATATGACGTCTGCGAATCTTGTCTTTTAGGCAAAATGCCTAAATCACCTTTTAGCGGTAAAGGTGAACGTGCCACAGAACTGTTAGCTCTCGTTCATACTGACGTATGCGGGCCCATGTCTAGCCAGGCTAGAGGTGGATTTCACTACTTCGTAACCTTTACAGATGATGCATCTCGTTACGGTTATGTGTATCTTATGAGACACAAGTCGGAAACTTTTGAGAAATTCAAAGAGTTTCGACACGAAGTGGAGAAACAAACAAGGGAAGAGTATTAAGACATTACGGTCAGACCGTGGTGGCGAATACTTAAGTTATGAGTTTCAAGATTACTTGAAAGAATATGGTATTCTTTCACAGTGGACTCCTCCTGGAACACCGCAATTAAACGGTGTGTCCGAACGGAGAAACCGCACCTTGTTGGACATGGTGAGGTCAATGATGAGTCGCACTGAGCTACCAATATCCTTCTGGGGATACGCATTAAACAGTGCTATACTTATTTTGAATAAGGTACCGTCGAAGTCTGTTGAACAGACTCCATATGAGATATGGACAGGAAGGAAACCAGGTTTCTCTTTCCTGAAGATTTGGGGATGCTGGGCATATGTTAAACGTTTGGAAGGTACCAAACTTGAACCCAAATCTGATAAATGCCTTTTCGTTGGATATCCTAGGGAAACCAAAGGATATTACTTCTATCACCCACAAGAGAACAAAGTATTTGTTGCTCTACAAGCATTTTTCCTTGAGAAGGATTTTATAAATGCAGTGGTAAGTGGGAGGAAAGTAGAACTCGATGAAGATCGTAGTGATACTGTTCCTGGCAATGAATCAACGACGGAACAAGAACAGACCATCCGGGATGAGTCTGTACCACAAACTTCACATACACAAGGACCGCGTAGGTCGGAGAGAGTCAGAACAGTACCTGAGAGGTATGGGTTCCTGATCTCACCTCATATAGATATTAATCTTATTGAGGATAATGAGCCGGCTACGTATGAGGAAGCGATACAAAATATCGATTCCGCTTTATGGCAAGAAGCCATGAAGTCCGAGATGGATTCCATGTACGCCAACCAAGTTTGGACACTGGTTGTGTTGATGCACCAGAAGGCGTAAAGCCTATTGGATGCAGATGGATCTTCAAGAAGAAGACCGACATGGATGGCAACGTACAAACGTACAAAGCTAGGCTTGTAGCGAAGGGGTATCGTCAACAATACGGTATTGATTATGACGAAACCTTCTCACCCGTTGCCATGATTAAATCCATTCGGATAATGCTTGCAATAGCTGCATATTTCGACTTCGAGATATGGCAGATGGACGTTAAAACCGCTTTCCTTAACGGAAACCTTTTGGAGGATGTTTATATGCAACAGCCTGACGGTTTTATCGTACCTAGACTTGCAAACAAGGTTTGCAAGTTAAATCGATCCATTTATGGATTGAAGCAAGCATCACGGTCATGGAATCAGCGTTTTGATGAGATCATAAAGGAATATGATTTCGTGCAAAACGCAGATGACCCTTGTGTATACAAGAAGGTTAGTGGGAGAGCACTTACTTTTATTGTCCTTTATGTCGACGACGTATTGCTTATAGGCAATGACATTCCCATGCTAACGTCGGTGAAAGCTTGGCTTTCATTAAAATTCTCCATGAAAGATCTGGGAGAAGCAGCCTTTATTCTTGGAATAAAGATCTACAGGGATAGATCTAGAAAGCTGCTTGGACTCTCCCAGAGTACATACATGATAAAGTGTTGAAGAGATTCAACATGGAACAATCCAAGAGGGGATTGGTTCCAATGGTACGAGGTACCTCTCTGTCTAAGGACATGTGTCCTAAGACTCAGGAAGAGAGAGACCACATGAGTCGGATACCGTTCGCCTCGGCAGTCGGATCGATCATGTATGCCATGATATGTACACGACCTGATGTCTCATATGCTTTGAGCATGTGCAGTCGCTATCAGGCCGATCCAGGTGAAGGTCACTGGATAGCAGTTAAGAATATCCTTAAGTATCTTAAACGAACTAAGGATGCTTTCTTAATTTATGGAGGTGGAGAACTTGCGGTATCTGGGTATACCGATGCAAGTTTCCAAACCGACAAGGATGACTACAAGTCGCAATCCGGGTACATTTTTTGCTTGAATAACGGAGCAGTGAGCTGGAAATCTTCCAAGCAAGATACTGTTGCCGATTCAACAACAGAAGCGGAGTACATCGCTGCATCTGAAGCAGCAAAGGAGGCAGTTTGGATCCGAAAGTTCCTAATCGGATTAGGAGTAGTTCCGTTAGCAGCTGAGCCCGTTCCATTGTATTGTGACAATAACGGGGCTATAGCACAGGCTAAGGAACCAAGGTCTCATCAACGGTCCAAGCATGTTCTTCGACGTTATCATCTGATTCGGGAGATTATACATCGTGGCGATGTAAAAGTCGAGAAGGTCACATCAGATGACAACATTGCAGATCCGCTGACGAAAGCTGTTCTACAGCAAGTTTTTGAACGACACATACATAGTTCGGGGGTATTAGATGCTTGAGTGACTGGCTATAGGCCAAGTGGGAGATTGTTAGACATTATGTCCCATAGCGTCACTGTTTGTAAATGATATTGTATTATTGTACAAAATTAACTATGTGATAATGAAATTGCCTTTTGCCGTTTTGTAATATTATTTACTTTGACTTATAAATGGCGAAAGTCCATATGATTAGTACCTGGACTGAGAATGATATGAGACAGTATCAGTCCCCAAAGGTTTAATCATTAAATATCCCTAGTCGTAGTATTATCGAGACTGGACATCGATAATGCGGAATAGACTAGTATTGCGCTTGTGCACGTTGTGAGGGCACGACGGCATAGTTCTCATATATTTAAGTATTGGATACTTATGCAAGTGCGATAGGAGGTTGTGTTTTACCGATGGTACGGAAAACAGCTTCGCTCTGGATAGACCCCGCGGAATCCCATTGGTAGTATGTCTGCGTGTCTATGGGAGGCCGCATCAGGGTAGGTGTATATGGTCTTAACCTGAGACTTACATCGCTAGTACTTGCGACAATCGGTAAACTTTGGTTTTGGTGGTTGGGGACCCTAACCGGTTCTGTGTACACCTCTTCTGGGTTTATCGAGAATCGTAGTGTACTGGATGTGATGTCAAGATGGAAGTATCGCTTCAGACATATGGAGGCGATGATCACGCAGGGCACAGAACTAGTACTCTATAAAAGGTTGCAACCGTCGGGACAATATGACAAGGTCAGGATTGTCCGATTTAAAGAGACTAGTTGCTTGATGTCCGATATATGTTTCGTACGGGGCAGACACATCTCCAGCCCCAGGCCTAGCATGTGATCATCCGATACTGGATCGATGTACGCAATACTACGGTATACTACGCCTGATACAGATCTTATATTCCTATAAGAATATTTCTGGAGAATTGGGTAGGCATGGCGCTTTGCTAGAAGCCAACCTTGTCTTGTAAATCGGTAAAGACGTAGTACGAGGTACGTACGTGTTCGGATTATCCGACGACCGTATTTACTGCCAAAATATCCGGAGATCTCTTGGGTCGCTTCCTGAAGATTCACCTATGATATTTGATTCGAACTTAATTAATCTTGGATTAATTGCGGAGAAACTTTATCTCGGATAAAGTGCCTTATTTAGAGAGAGAGAACGATTAATTTGGAATTAATCGATATAATTATTATATTCGATATAATAATCGAAATTCGATTTCGACGCGAAATTAAAATTAGATTTTAATTCGGGCGTACGAGTTAATTTAGAATTAATTCGTAAGCGACGTAAATAATAATTTCGCTAGGAGCGATTATTTATTTAAATCCGATTTAATTAACGTCGCGACGCTAGCTCGGTATTTCGGAAATATCGAACCCGAACGCGTGAGTGGACGTGGGCCCACTTTCATTGGGAAACGTGTGGGGCCCACATGACACTTGTCATTGATATGGCATTGCATGTTAATAGTGTAAAAAACACTCTAAGGCATTGCATGGTGATAGTGTGCATTTCACTCAAAGGCATTGCATGGAGTTTGAGTGTTTGACACTCTAAGCCATTGCATGGTTTATGTTATAGATTTATTATTAATTTAATAAATTATAACATAAATATAAATTGATTTTTGGTAATACAAAATTAATTAATCAAAACATTTCACAAAAATTCTCTCTTCTCTCTCAAATTGCCGAGAGTTCCATTGACAAGGGCAAGGAAGATTTGATCTTCCACTTCTCCATTTTTGCTAGCACAAGCAAGGGATCAAAAGAGGTGATAGGGAAACCATCAAAGAGCTTGGAATACAAGAGCTTGGAGCTTGAAGTCTTCTTCTTCCTCTTGGCCGAATCCTCCACCACTTGGAGCTTCTACCATTTGATCTTTACTTCATCACAAGGCATTGTAAGTATGATTCCGCCATACTTCATGTTTAAATATATATTCTTTATAGTATTTCACATGCTTAATCTTTGTTTGGGACATATTATAGAAACCAACAGCTTCACGAAAGATTTCTTTATTTGTGGTTCACCGTGACTATGATTCGAACATAATTAATCTAGGATTATTATAGAGAGATTTTATTGGGATAAAATTAAAAAATTTTATTTGAGGACCGGAGAGATTTGAGAATGATTAATTTTGAATTAATCGATTAAAAATAATATATTTGATATATTAAATGAATTAGATTTCAAACCGAAGTAAATTTGGATTTTAATTCGGGCGAATGGAATGAAAAAAATTGAGAATTAATTCACGAGCGACTTTAATAGTTAAATTTTACTGAAACCCGAGCCTGTGATTTGTGTTTGCGGGCACACTCCGATTTTGAATTTTGAATTAAAGTGGGGCCCAACATAGTCACATCATAGTCACTTTGTGATGGAAAGTCAATCAACCTTTTTGTGATGTGTGTAAAGTCACCTTTTTGTGATGGAGGTGGTTGGAGCAATTAATGCAATTGCTCTCAACACACTTTGTTGATTTTTTTAACATCATAAACATACACACAAAATTAAAAAAACAAAAAAAGAACTCCCCTCTCCAAATCTCTCTTGGCCGATAGCCTTCTTTCTTCTCATTTTCTTGGCTTGGCCAAGAAACACAATGAAGAATAGGAAGATTTTTGATGCAAAATTCTTCCATTGCTATCACATAAAGAGATCATTCTAAGGTGATAGGGAAACCAATCCCAAGAGCTTGGAATCCATCTCAAAGCTTGGAGATTGGACATCATCATCAAAGAGAAGCTTGAAGCATTTCAAAGGGAGCAAAGTTTTTCTTCTCTACACATCCTCTCAATCGAACATTGTGAGTATATTTCCGCTATCTTACTTTGTTTATTCACACATCTTTTATGCTTAATTGATCCTAGGTTGTTCTTAGAGAACCCAACAATGGTATCAGAGCGCCTAAATTAAGCATGAAATATTCTAGGGTTCTTAATCTTGAATTTGAGTATTTTTGATTTGAGCATGATTTTATCAAATTTTTTGTTTGAGCATGCTTATATATTGATAACTTAGAGTTATGCATGGTCAATTTGATGAAAATTAATTGGATTAATTTTCCCCAAATTTGGAGGCTTGGCCGAATACATTAAGTACCTTAAGCTCATGGTGATTTTTATTTTTTAGACCATTGGATGAGTTTAAAATAAATGGATAAATTGATTTGTGATTTAATTGGATTGAAATCAAAATTGATGAAAAAAATCCATCATTACCGTGAGTTATTGGAAGCATATTGGGATTGATTTTGCTTCAATTTGTGTTAGACATAAGTTGATTAATTAAATCATGATTAATTATGTAAATTGGTATTTTGGAAATGATAATTTGAATAATTAATTATGGCTATACACTTTAATTAATTAAATTGTGATATTTGGAATATAGTGATTAAATTAATTGGGCTTAATTTGGAATTGGGCTAAAAATGTTGTATTTGGGCTTAATGGGCTTGGTTGGGCCAAGTATGGTTTAGGATAATTGGTTGGATCCAATTGGGCCTAAAACCATTTCCATAAAGTTCAAATATAATAAATGGGCCTTTAAATAATTAATTGGGCCTAATGGGCCAAAATTAATTTTATGGTAAAGGGTAATTCCTTAATTGGGCTTTGGTTGCCAAAGTCCATGCCTTATGAATTAATTAAAAGCCCATTGGACTTTAATTAAATTGACATTGGATGTTAATTGGGCTTTAAGAACCATTAAGATTAGATTTAGAATCTAAGTCGTAAATGCACATTAAAGTTTTAATTATTTAATTTGGAATTAAATAAAGAATTAGTATTGAGTACAAATTAAATTGGATTTAATATTGTAGTTTGATATAATTCAAGAATTCGTACTTTGAGTACTTATTCTTAAACGAGTTGGACTCGCGCAAATCAAATCGTTGTTTGAACATTGGATGGTCATTAATTAAAGATTAATTAATTGGATTAGATTGATTGATAACATGCTTTATGTGAATACATGGATGTGATGTATGAATAATGTATATCAGATGGATATTAGATGGGTGAGGGCAATTTTGGAAATTGTTGTAATAAATTTAGAATTTATTTAATTGGACCTGCGTGTCCAGCCTATTACCTTTTTTCTCATTGTATTTCTCTTCTCACCTATTCCCCTCAATGTAAATGAGGTTTCTTTAGAAGTGTTATGTAATTGGGTAGAAGTAAGAATAGTGCTAGCCGGGGAGAGGAAATGGAGCGATTTTTTCTAGGAACAATTTGTGAGATATCCATCCGTATATCGTTATTAATTTATTTATCGCGCCTTATTATGCTTTTAGAATGCATGCTTAAGGGTGTATGATGATGATATCTAATCAAAGATAATTAATTGGTTGCCAATTACGCGAAAAAACCCTCAACAAATATTAAATGGTTTCTTTCCATTGAGTGATTCTCTCTCAAGATCCAAGATTGGCACTGGTTTGTTGGCCAAAGTCAAGACCTTTGTCCATAGCAGATGTGTTTGAATCATGAAGGCTTTGTTCCATATCGCATGTCTTATCCAAGTTTTGATTTGTTTGCCAAAGTCAAGATCATTTCTTATCCATCGACATCGATTAGGAAGCTTTCCAAAGTCAATGGGTCTCGCTTAACTAGAATCATTAAGCTTGTTGTGCCAAAGCCAAGGCTTAGTTGATTCAGAGGAAAAAGTTAGGAAAATATATTGGATATATTGGAATATATTGGATATATGTTTCGGACTTGGAGGTCCACCTACTGGATCTAGGAATTGGATGGGAACTAATTGATCTTAGAGATCTACCTAGTTAAGTTTCATACAATTTGTTGGCCAAAGTCAAGATTGTGTGTTATTTAACGGGATCCTAGCCCACTAGGAAACTAGGTTTCCCGAGTACTCCACAGAGGGTTAGAGGCTCGCCGAAAAATAGTGGGAGGCAAGTATTAAATTTATAATTTCGTTTAGATACTTGCCAATACGCGCTCATTTCATTTTTTCGTCATTAAAAGTTTATTATATATTAGTTGGACTAATATTTAATTGTTGTTTTAATTAACAGTTGGACTGTATTCAAACTACTTCATTTATAGTTGATTATATAATTGGATTATAGTAATCAATATATTTGAATTTAACCAATCAAATAGTAGTTGATTATATAGTTAGACTATAGTAATCATTATATTTGATTGTACCCGAAATCATTGATTGGATAGTTGGACTATTGGAATCAAGATAACTGAAAGATTAGCATTTAGAACATAATCCTGGGTGAAAATGTCTTTAAACGGCTTTAATTTTTAGATTGGGAATAGAACCTCAGGATAGTCCTAGGAACTGAGAAGTTATTCTATTTGATAGAATGACATCTCGGGCCTGAGCCCGGAGTTGAACAAATAGTGGAGCATGAGTTTTGGAAGACTCATGGTGATGATAAATTTAGTGCTCAATCTGTTATGCTTACCGCAATGACTCTTTAATTCCGTCATCAGAATTAAGGATTAGATCTTTATACCATGATTATGAAATTAAAGGATCTTCATAGATCTAACCTTATATCTTAGAAGAACAAATTGCAAAAGAAGCTCTTTCACTCGCGTATGTCAGAGGGTACATCTGACGAGAACTAGGTGTCGCAGATGATTGCTGACGTCGATCAGCTAGGTTAGCTGGGCATTACCTACGTGGCTGAGACTACCAAAGATTTGATCTTATAGTCTCTACCTGAATGCTGGAGCAGGTTCATTATGAACCAAGAGAAAACTCTTGGATAGTTGATGGCTATACTCTAAGAGGCGGAGCCAGAGCTTCTAAAATGGGCAAAGGCAAAATCATCTTTGTCTTCTGGGAAGACAAAGGACATATCCCAAGATGTCTGCCTAAACTGTGGCAAACGGGGTCACTGGATGTGTGACTGCCATATGGACAAGGCATGTTGGATATTCTAAGCATCCCAAGATCAATAAAACAAGCATGAACATGTGTGAATACATTCGAGGAGTTGCGGAATACTCACATCGATCGGTTGAGCGACGCTTTGACGAACAAAAATTCTGGCAGTGGGCTGCATCTTGCTCACTGGTTCGGCCTTCAAACAACAAGAAACCAAGCTCCAAGCTTCGTCATTTGATTCCCGGCTCATGGGTGGACTTCCCTATCACCTTCGCATGATCTCGGAGTGTGTTAGCACTCTCGATTTTGCCTCAAAATCACACTGCTCACGGTTTTTCAGTGGAAAAAACCGTTGAAGAATGCCCACCATGGGCTTGTAGATGAGAGAAAATGGAGAGAGAAGAGGAGTTGTTAGAGTTGTAAATGTCTTGATAATCTTTCAAAAAGCTTTCCACCAACCTTGAGTGTTCCACACTCATTCATGAACCAATCAACTCAATCAATCACATCAATCAATCAAGTGTCACATCACTCAAAGTGACATGTGATTTGACGTTTGATGTGACGCTAGATGCGACTAGCGATTTGACGCTTGATATGACTTGCATGCCGCACTCGAATTCGAAATGCGAATGTGCTCGCAAATAATCCCGAGCTGGGGTTCGCTAATTCCAAATTAATGAACTTTCCGTTGCATCGTAATTAAATGATTACGCATAGAGAAGTCACTATTCATGTCGATAACGAATTAATTCTAAATTAATTTGTTCACCCGAATTAAAATCTAATTTTAATTCCCCGTCGAAATCCAATCCCGTTTAATATATGAAATATATTAATTTATCGATTAATTCCAAATTAATCGTTATCTCTCTTTAAATGATATTTTATCCCAGATAAAATATCTCCGCAATTAATCCCAGATTAATTTTATCTCTCATCATATTAATCCCAGATTAATTAAAAGTGCGAGTCATACGTCATCGGTGAATCTTTGGGAAGTGACCTGTAGGACACAGAAACTGGGCGACGCTGCTCTAGGCTCGCGGCCTAGTTGGGAGTACAAAATAACATGGAGTCGCCACCCGGTGTGAACCAGGACAAATATTTAAGGCCGCACTCACCCCTCGCAAGGGAAGACCTCAAACCGTTGGGTTCGGAATGGTCCCTTACTTATGCCTCTTGTAATGAACGGATTTGTGCAATAATTTAACCAAGTATACGCAACATACATTTGCAAAATAATCTACATCTAAATTCCTATACGACCTATATTTAAGTTTGCATGCTTTAAAAATATTTCGGGAAACTGGTAAACATAACTCATGAATATTTAAATTAATACATGCGGAACAAACATGTGGCCAAGGAATTTGGCCGTTCTCAATGTTGGACCTCGCATACTCGGTTGGACATATTCCACGTCAACCAAGCACGCCGTGTCCGTGACAATAAAATAAAATATAACAAAGGGTGCCCTCAGGTCTTACCTTTTTAGTCGCTTCTCGGGAGTGCATTTCACGGTGTCAGAAGGGTTATCATTCCGCTGTTTTCTCTGGTCCGTTGCTTCTACTATTTTCACTGGTTCACCATTCCCATTGTTTTCTCTGGTTTTTTGTTTTCGCTGTTTCGTCTGTTTTCACTCGCTATTTTTCACTCGTTGTTTTCACTATTTTCACTCACGGTTTCCGCTCTCTGTTTTCTCTATTTTAACTCGCTGTTTTTCCGCTGTTTTTTTTTTGTTTTTGGTCTATTTTCTATGCTAGGGACACTGTTTGGGGGTTATTCTCGATGTTACAGGGCTGCAGTTAAGGGCTATTCATGATGCGGTTCAGGTCACTGTTTTTTGGGTGAGATTGGGCTGATTTGCGCAGTGATAGAGAGGGAGTGTTTTGACGAGCAAAACTGGGCAGTGGCTTATTTGAAGATTCGTGAATCATTGGCAGATTTTGGCTTAAGGTTTATCGTTTGCATGGGTCCTTCACGTGGCTGCTTGTGGCATGCAAGGTGTCTTTGGCTGGGAGAGAGAGCGTGAAGTGAGTGCTTCAGAGGCATGTGCGTGGCTGTGTTTATTGGCAGTAAAGGCGTGTTGAACGTGTAGGTGGCGAGGGCTTGTGTTGCTTCAGCGTGAAGGGGGCTATTTAGTTTGCTTCAGTGAAGGGCAGTGGGACGTGTTGCATGGGGAATTAGGCTTGTGTTGCTTCAGCGTGAAGGGGGCTATGTCGGTTGGCTTCAGTGAAGGGCAGTGGGACGTGTTGCATGGGGCGTTAGGCTTGTGTTGCTTCAACGTGAAGGGGGCTGTGGGACGTGTTGCATGGGGCGTTAGGCTGCGAAGTGTGAAGGCTGGTGCATGTTGAACGGAAAAATATATGGTTGGGTGAGAAGGGTTTATGGCAGCGGCTGATTGAACGGAAAAATATGTGGCTGTGTGAGAAGGGTTTATGGTAGTGGCTGATTGAACGGCAAAATATGTGGCTGGGTGAGAAAGGTTTATGGCAGTGGCTGATTGAATGCTTGGTGGCTGTTACGTGCGTGAGAGTGCCAGTTTTTTTGTTGAAGCGGTGAGGGTTGCTGCTTGTTGAAGGTTTGTTAAGCGTGAGGCAGTGAGCTGGGCGTGAGGCTTTTGTGGGTTATTTGGTTTGTGTAGGGGGCGTGAGGCAGTGAGCTGACTTAGTGGTGTTTTGTGTTCTATATGTGTTAGGTATGTGCTATGAAGATGGTAGGGGTTTCAAAGGAGTTAATGGTGGTTTATATAGGTAAAGAGGGGTTGGTTCCTTGTTTAAGAAGGATAAGGAATTGCTTTGTTGAAAAAAATGGAAAAGGTAAGGCTAAGTCATGGTTGTGGGGTTGGCAAATTAAATGGCTTGGAAACTTGTTGAGAAAGGAAGATTATTAGAGGTTTCTTTTGACTTGGAGGGGGGTGACATTAATGGCTTGGAGACTTTGTTGAAAAGTGGGGGAATAAGGTAAATTTGATGTCAAATGTGTGGGGTATGCATGGTAGAAGGTTATTTTGGTTGTTTGAATAGTAATGGAGGGGTAAATGGGTGTAAAAGATTTGGTTTTTGGGCCAAGGAAATGTTGCTACGGAAATCCGACAGACAAACCCGAAGCGAATCAAATCCAACGAAACATCAATTCTCAATTATTCCCTTCCGTCGTCCGTTTCTCGCGACTTCCACGACATAAAAAGGTAGTGCCTCCGCTGGAGGCTCATCATCGGGACTTATATGCAAAAATACAGTCCCTACAGTCACCCCAACTTTGATGGGATCTGTACAGTGTGTGACAATGACAGTCCTATCAAAGTTCGTGCAATGCATTTTTACTTACCTGGCTCGCCAGCTGCCACCTGACTTGCCTGCTGCTTCAAGCTGAGTTGATGATGAAGTGGACCTCGATCCTTGGACGCATCCCAATAGCTGCAACCAAAAATGGGAGCCTCGACCCTGGGACTCATCCGAATACCGCTGACAAAATGGGCCTCGGCCCGGGGACGCATCCCCAAACTGTAACTAATGATGCAGTGGGTCCACGACCTTGGAACGCATTCCAATAACTGCAACCGACAACGGGGGCCTCGACCCTGGGATGCATCCCATTACCGCTGACAAAATGGGCCTCGGCCCGGGGACGCATCCCCAAATTGGAATATATGATGCAGTGGGTCTATGACCCTGGAACACATTCCAATAACTGCAACCGACAACGGGGGCCTCGACCCTGGGACGCATCCCAATACCGCTGACAAAATGGGCCTCGGCCCGGGGTCGCATCCCCAAACTGGAATATATGATGCAGTGGGTCTACGACCCTGGAACGCATTCCAATAACTACAACCGACAACGGGGGCCTCGACCCTGGGACGCATCCCAATACCGCTGATGACGATTTGGGCCTCAACCTGGGACTCATCCCCAAAAACTGATACTGATATTGACGTGGGCCACGACCTTGGGACTCATCCCCGAAACTGATGATGATGTTGATGTGGGCCTCGACCCTGTGACTCATCCCTAAAAGCTGATATTGTAACTGATGTGGGCCTCGACCCTGGGACTCATCCCCCAAAACTGATACTGATGTGATGTAGGCCTCGACCCTGAAACTCATCCCTGACACTGATGGTGATGCTAACGTGGGCCTCGACCCTGGGACTCATCCTCAAAAACTAATACTGATGCTGACTTAGGCCTCGACCTTGGGACTCATCCCCGAAAACTGATACTGATGTGTCTCCATACCCGGAGTGTCGCAGTGATATCTCCATACCCAGAGTGCCATTCCTGGCAAGCTAAACCACATACCTACGGTTGCATCTCCATACCTTGAGTGCCGCAATGATATCTCCATACCCGAAGCGCCGTACCTGGCAAGCTAAACCCTATACCCGAGGTGTCGCTGTAATATCTCCATACCCGGAGTGTCGTACCTGGCAAGCTAAACCTCGTACCTGAGGTGTCGCAGTTGCGTCTCCATACCTAGAGTGCTGCAATGATATATCCATACCCGAAGTGCCATACCTGGCAAGCTAAACCTCATACCCAAGGTGTTGCTGAAATATCTCCATACCCGGAGTGTCGTACCTAGCAAAATTGATCTGATATCTCCATACCCGGAGTGCCGTACCTGGCTGAACTGATACTGAAACTAATGTGGGCCTCGCCCCCAGAGTGCCATACCTGGAAAAACTGATAGTGATGTGGGCCTCGCCCCCAGAGTGCCATACCCGGCAAAGACTGATAGTGATGTGGGCCTCAACCCACAGAGTGCCATACCCACCCAGCAAAAACTGATAGTGATGTGGGTGTTGAGTTCTAATATAGGTCCCAAGATCATGAAATCAAGCAAGAAATTCGTATGAACACATCAAAGGAGTAAGGCGGAAACATAACTCACATTGAACGGTTTTGGATGCGAAGAACAAGATGCATTTTTGCCTCCCTCAAAGTCACGGCAGCAGCTCTCCAAGGCAGTGGGCTGCTCGGTTTTGATGGTGGTGGTATCCTCCATGATCGGCCATTGATGACTCCATGGAAGCTCAAAGCTTCAAGCTCCAAAAATGGATTCCAAGCTCATAAATTCGTTTCCCTATCACCATAGTATAACCCAAGGTGTGTGCTAGCACTTCTTCATCTTCTTTGCTTCTCACAAATTCGATCTAACCAGAAAAATTAGAGAAGAAATCGGCAGTGAGCCGTGAGAGGGAGAAGAGAGAAAGAGAGGGAAAATGGTTTCTCCAAGAAACCGTAAATGAGAGAGAGTGTGTGTTAAATTGAAAAAGAAAAAATGTATTTAGGTTTTTATATTTTCCAAAAATAAATCAAAACCATTTACCACTTTTCATTTTTCAATAAAAGCAAAAGTCAAAAGCAAAAAGCAAAAAGCAAAGTGCTTTTCATTTTACACCCTCACCCATCACTTCTCTTTTTACATCAAGTCACTTCACTTTAATAAAGTGACAACTTGTCATGTCACATCACACAAAGTGACAAGTGATTTGACAATTGATGCGACTTGCGATTTGACGCTTGATTTGACTTGCGTGCCGTACTCGCATTCGAAATGCGAATGCGCTCGCAAAAAATCTCGGGCTCGGGTTCGCTAATTCCAAATTAACGAATTTTCCGTCGCGTCGTAATTAAATGATTACGCTTAGCGAAATCACTATTCACGTCGCTAATGAATTAATTCTAAATAAATTAATTCGTTCGCCCGAATTAAAATCTAATTTCAATTCCGCGTCAAAATCCAATTTCTAATAATATATCAAATATATTATTTTATCGATTAATTCCAAATTAATCGTTCTCCTCTCTTTAATTAATATTTTATCCCAGATAAAATATCTCTGTGATTAATCCCAGATTAATTTTCTCTCTCTTCTAATTAATCCCAGATTAATTAAGTGCGAGTTATACGTCATCGGTGAATCTTCGGGAAGCGACCCATGAGATCTCCGGATATGTTGGCAGTAAATACGGTCGTCGGACTATCCGAACACGTAAGTACCTCGTACTACGTTTATACCGATTTACAAGACAAGGTTGGCTTCTAGCAAAGCGCCATGCCTACCCAATTCTCCAGAAATATTCTTACAGGAATATATAGATCTGTATCAAGCATAGTATACCATAGTATTGAGTATATCAGCCCCAGTATCGGATAGTCACGTGCTAGGGCTGGGGCTGGATAAGTGTATGCCCCGTCCGAAGCACATGTCGGATGTCTGGTAACTAGTCTCTATAATCTGATATACATGACCTTGTCATAATATCCCGATGGCCGGCCAGCACTTAAGAGCACTAATACCGTATCCTGTGTGACATCATCTCCACTATGACTGGAGTGATACTTCTGTCTTGACATCACACCCAATACACTACGACTCTCTGATAAACCCAGAAGTGGTGTACGTAGAACCGGTTAAAGCCCTGTACCACCAAGACCAAAGTATATCGATTATCGTAAGTATTAGCGATGCAAGTCTTAGGTTAAGACTATACACACCTACCTTGATTTCGGCCTCCCATAGACACATAGTCATAATACCAATGGGATTCCGAGGGGTCTATCCAGAGCGAAGCTGTTTCCCGTACCATCGGTGAAACACAACCTCCTATCATCGCACTTGCATAAGTATCCTTACTTATATATATGAGAACTATGGCGTTGTGCCCTCACAACGCGCACAAGTGCAATACTAGCCTATTCCGCATTATCGATGTCCTGTCTCGATAATACTACGACTAGGGATATTTAATGATTAATCCTTCGTGGACTGATACTGTCTCATATCATTCTCAATCCAGGAACTAATCATAGGGACCTCTCTTCATTTATATATCTATGGTGATCTAATCACAAATGATGAGAGTGCAATTTCCTTGTCACATAGTTAATTTGCTACAACAACACAATGATCTGTGCAAATAGTGACGCTATGGGTCATTTTGTCCAACAATCTCCCACTTGGCACATAGCCAGTCACTCAAGTGTCCTACACCCGAACTATGTACGGTTGGCTCAAACTGCTGAGAAATGCATTCGTCAGCGGATTTGCATGATTATCATCTTGATGCGATTTATTCGATCATCACATCACCACGATATATGATCCGAATGAATCAGATGAGTATCTAAGTATGTATCTGGATTGTTGATGAGACCATTAATTCTTTAGCCTGTGTTGACGCCTAGCTCAGCTGCTAACAGAACTATATCTAATCTAATTAGATTTGTATCGACCCAAATGACTTCTATTGCTGCTTCAGCTGCAGCAACAACAACGCATTTTGTTTATTATTCGGTAACAGTATCTTGCTTGGAAGATTTCCAATTCACTGTACCGTTATTCAAACTATATAGTACCGTTTGCGACTTTTAGTCGTCTTTATCGGTTATAGGAAACTTGCTGCAGTGACCCCAGTCACTTCAAGTTCTCCTTCTCCATAGACTAAGACAGCATCCTTAGTTCTCTAAGATACTAACATATGTTCTTAACATCAATCCAGTGACTATCACTCGGATTGGCCTGTTTGTGAATCCATATGCTCAAAGCGTATGATACACCAGGTCTCGTACATTTTTCAATGTACGATTTCTAGGAGAGTATTGCGAAAGCCAAGCTTTCGCCGATATTTATTTTATGGGAATATCATTTCCAAGAAATGACGTATTATCATTATTTTATAGGACAACCACTGTCAGTGCGCTCCCACTAACCTCCTTATATACACAAGAATTATTTTCGTTTTGAATTAAATCGTACACCATTATGATTATATCAAAACGATAATTCCAAGAACCTAATGCTTGCTTCAATCCAATCATGGATCGAATAACCTGCATTATCCAAATGGATTTACCTGTGTGGCAACAGGTAAAAGGTTGAATCGTAATCAACACAATGTTGATAACGATACCTTTCCGTTAAAAGCCTAGCTTTATACGCTGGTATGTTGCCATCCATGTATGTCTTCCTAGAAGACTTTTAAGTACCATTAGGCACAATGCCTTGTGGTACATCAACTAGTATCCAAACTGGTTGATATACATGGAATCCATTTCGGATTATACGGCACTTTGCCATAATTAGGGAGTTGATATCTTGTATCACTTCCTCATACGTAGTCAGTTGGTATTCCTCAATAAGATTCACATCTTTATGAGGTTAGATCAGAAACCCATACCCTGGTTGTTTTCTGACTCTGTCCGACCTGCGCGGTTCTTGTGTATTCGAAGATTAATGGTAATAGTCTCATCCTGGATGAACTATTCATGTTCCATTAAGATTCAGTGCCTTGAACAGTATTACTCTGATTTCCATCGAGTAATACTATCCTCCCACTTACCACTGCATATCGGTATTCCTCTCAGGAAAACCGTATGGTGAGTAACAATCTAATTGTTCTCTTGTGAGGTGTATAAGTACAATACTTATGGTATCCCTAGGATAACCTACATTTGGCACTTATCCTATTTGGGTTTTAGTTTGGTATCATCCAAACATATGCCTAGCATACCCAAATTATCAATGAGAAACCCGGTTTCTATCCCGTTCATATCTAATATGATATCTGTCAAACAGATTATTATGGAACCTTATTCAAAATAAGTTCTTGCACTGTTTAAAGCTTATCCGTTGAAGGAAATGGTAGCTCAGAGCGACTCGTGATTAACCTTATTATGTCTAACAAAATTCGGTTAATCCGTTCGGACACACCGTCAAACTGACGTATTCCGGGAGGAGTCCTTATTTGAAAGAATACTATACTCTTTCATAAAAACTACTAGAAACTTATTGCTTAAGTATTTTCCATTACAGTCTTACCATGACGGTTTAATACTTTAGCCGATCTATTTGTCTATTTCGTGTCGAAACTCTAAAAGTTTCCGATTTGTGTTTCAAAAGAAACACATAACCATACGCGATGCCACATCCGTACAGGTCACGAAATATTCATATCCATATCTAGCCTAGCTAGACATGGGCCCACTTGCTTCACTATGAAGTAGGGCTAACAGATCGGTGGCATTTACACTTTTACCAAGTAAATAGTGTTTTAGGCACTTTGCCCAAATAGACTAGATTCGTAGACTTTATTTGAATGGAATCAAATCAGTCCTGGTATCCGCTCTTCAAAAGTGCGGATATACGATTCTTGTTTATCAGTGTCCCTGACAACTATGCCACAATTAAGTTTCTTAACTGATCAAATCAATTTGAGCTATTTATTTGTCATGTTATATAATTGAGATATCATTTATATTCAAAAATAAATCCTGTTATTCACATCTAATGTGTTTTCTCAATATCATCTTTATATAATGAAACACTTTAGTGTTCTAGAATATAAAGGTACACCCGCAGCGGGTTATACGCGATATAGAGATAATGTTTCTAGTCAAACTAGCTACATTATAACAGTTTCTAATTTAAGTACTAACCCGAAGGTAGTTCCTAAATTCAGGTATCTACGGTTAAAACAGCGACTTTCGTCCTGTTTTCCAATTCGAGATAAATCTCTATTGAAGTCAGTATCCTGTTCAAAACAGATTCTGAACATCAATATATTTTATGTACCACACTAAGTATTTAAAATCCAATTTAATACTAGTTGTGAACATAATTATGACAATCATATTGAAGTCAAAGCCTTGCTCGTCTTCTATTCCTTCTTAGGATATGTCCATTTATCTTCCCAGAAGATTATAATGATTTTGCCTTTGCCTGTTTCAACATTCCAGAAGCCTTTGGCCAAGCCTCGTGTTTCTGGAATATCGAATTAAGGTGCGCCTTGCGCTACAAGCTTAATATATTATTTTATCAAATAAAATAACCTATTAATTTCCAGGACCATCCTGAAACTTTATTCCCAATTTGAAATTAAACCATTTAAACACATTTTCCCCAGGATTATGTTTTAAATGTCAATCTTTCATTATATCTTGATTCTAATAGTCCAACTATTTAATCAACGATTTGTGGTACTATTTATTATAATGATTATAATAGTCCAACTATATAATCAAATATAATCTAAATTAATTAACCTCAATAACATTGATTACTATACTAATTATAAAATCAACTGTAAACTGAAATTAATTAATTCAAATATATTGATTAATATAATCCAATTATATATAATCAAATAAATACAGTCCAACTGTTTATAAAACAACAATTTAAATATTAGTCCAACTAACATTTAATCTAACGACGAAATAATTTGAATGAGCGCGTATGGCGAGTAATTGAACGAGTATTGCAAATTCAATTCTTGCCTCCCACTATTTTTCGGCGAGCCTCTAACCCTCTGTCGAGTACTCGGGAAACCGTGTTTCCTAGTGGGCTAGGATCCCGTTAAATATCACACAATCTTGACTTTGGCCAACAAATTGTATGATAATTAACTAGGTAGATCTCGAAGATCAATTGGATCTCATCCAATTCCTAGATCCAGTAGGCGGATATCCAAATCCTAAACATATATCTTATATATGCCAATACATCCAATGTATTACCTAACTTTTTCCTCTTATCAACTGAATCAACTAAGCCTTGGCTTTGGCACAACAAACCTATGTATCCCAGTCAAGCGCGACCCATTGACCATGGAAAGCTTCGTAATCAATGTCGATGGACAAGAAGTGGTCTTGACTTTGGCCAACAAACCACAACTTGGACAAGACACCGATATGGAACAACTCTCGTGATTCAAACACATCTTCGACGGACAAAGGCTTGACTTTGGCCAACAACCCAATGCCAATCTCGGATCTTGAGTAAGAATCACTCAATGGAAGGAAAAACACTTGATATTGAGCGAGGGTTTTTCGCGTGCAAATTGGCTACCAATTTATTATCTTTATTAAGGTCTCATCATCATACACCCTTAAACATGGCATTCTAAACACATAATAAAGCGCATATGAATAAAATAGTAATGATATGCGGATGGATACTTTACATTGATCCTAGATCAAATCTCTCATTTTTTCTCTCTCCAAAGCTAGCACATGTATTTACTTTCTACCCATTACACTACACTTCTAAAGAAACTCATTACATTGATGGGAATAGGTGAGAAGAGAATACAAAGAGTATAGAGGTGATACAAAGGTTCATTAAGAATACAAAGAGTAAGAAACCTCATTTACATTGATGGGAATATGTGAGAAGAGAATACAAGAGTATTTAATCGCAATGGGTCTCAAAGCCCAATTAACATCTAATGTTTATTTAATTAAAGTCCAATGGGCTTTTAATTAATTTCTTAAGGCGTGGACTTTTGGTCAACACGGGTCAAACTGATAACCAAAATCCAATCCGGGAGTTACCCCATAAGCCTTTAAATTAATTTTGGCCCATTAGGCCCAATTAAATAATTAAGGTCCATTAAGTCATAATTGGACTTTATGGATGCGGTTTTGGGCCCAATTGGATCCAAACAAATTTGCCTAAACTCAACTTTGTACAACAAAGCCCAAAAGCCAATTACAACCTTTAAGGCCCAATTTCCAAAAATAAGCCCAATTAATTAACTTATAAAATTCTAAATTCCATAATTAATTAACCTAAGTGTAATACACAATTAATTATCCAATTAACATTTCTAAAACATCAATTAGCCTAATTAATCATGCACTTTATCAACAAATAGTGTCCAACACAATTTTAACAAAATCAAACCCTTACATGCTACTTTATTCTCGGCAATTAGGGGTTTTTCCAATCCGATTCGGTTTCAATCTAATTGAATCCACAATCATCATTTCCCAAATCAATTAAATTCATCCAATGAATCAAAATACAAAAAAACACAATGAATTTCATATTCAATTGAATTCGGCCAAGCCACTTTAAAAGGGAAAAATTGTTCCAAATCAAAATTCAATCAAATTGAACTTCAAAACAACATTACCCAATTGTTTTAAGTCATCCAATGATCAAACAAACAAAATCACCAAGAAATTTAGGGTTCTTTAATTTCGGCCAACATAAGCAATTTGGGGAAATTTGTTTCGATGAGGTACGAGAAAAACAAACTAACATAGAACTAAACCACAGGCCCCTCAAAAGGGCAGCGACAGAACAACAACAAGGTTATGAACTTAGAAGGTTTGGTAGGGAAAGACATGAGCCTAAAAGATATGGTTTCCATATTGATGAGGAATATGATCAGGTCATTGATAAAGACGATCCCACCAGTTATGATGAAGCAATGCATGATATTGATTCAGTCAAGTGGCTTGAGGCCATGAAATCCGAAATAGACTCTATGTATCAGAATCAAGTCTGGGACTTGGTGGATGCACCTGAAGGGATAAAACACATAGGCTGTAAGTGGATTTACAAGCGTAAAACTGATGCAGAAGGCAACATCCAAATCTATAAGGCTAGGTTGGTGGTGAAATGTTATAGACAAATCCAATGAATTGACTATGACGAAACCTTCTCACCTGTTACAATGATAAAGTTCATTCGAATTTTACTGGCACTAGCTGCACACTTTGATTATGAGATTTGGCAGATGGATGTCAAAACAGCCTTCCTTAATGGGAACCTCGTAGAGGAAGTCTATATGACACAACCTGAGGGGTTTGCATCTAAGGATGATCATAATAAAGTATGCAAGCTTTAACGATCCATTTATGGACTCAAGCAAGCCTCCAGAAGTTGGAATATACGATTTGATGAGACAATCAAAGAATTTGACTTCATCAAAAATGTAGACGAGCCTTGTGTTTATAGGAAAAGTAGTGGGAGTGCTGTTGTATTTCTTGTATTATATGTCGATGACATATTAATCATCGGGAATGATATTCGCATGATGCAAGCAACCAAGCAATGGTTATCTCAGAATTTCTCTATGAATGATTTGGGAGAAGCAGCCTACATCCTCGGCATTAAGATCTACCGTAATAAATCTAAAAGGTCGTTAGGACTTTCTCAATCTACATACATAGATAAAGGTTTGAAAAGATTTAAAATGGAAGATTCCAAAAGAGGTAATTTACCTACTTGTCATGGAATCAAATTATCTAAGGAGCAATGTCCACATACTCATTTAGATAGAGAGCGTATGAGTAGGATCCCTTATGCTTCAGCAAAAGGATCGATCATGTATGCCATGCTATGTACAAAACCTGATGTCTCTTATGCTTTTACCATAACGAGCAGGTATCAGGCAAATCCTAGTGAGCAACACTGGGTAGTTGTCAAAACAATCCTCAAGTATCTGAGAAGAACTAAGGATGTGTTCTTGATATAGGAGATTATTCTGATATGAAAGTCATTGGTTACTGTGATGCGAGCTTTCAGACCAATAGGGATGACAGCAGATCGCAAACAGGATATCTGTTTACTTTGAATGGCAGTGCTGTCAGTTGGAAAAGCTCAATGCAGTTTACTATAGCGGACTCCACCACTGAAGTTGAGTATATTATAGCATCTGAGGCAGCTAAAGAAGCAGTCTGAATAAAGAAGTTCATCACGGAGCAGGAAGTGCTTCCTGCGATAAAGAATGGCGTCACAATGTACTGTGAAAACACGGCACCATTGCTCAATCAAATAAACAAATGTCTCACCAGAAATCCAAGCATGTACTCAGGCGATTTCATCTCATCAGAGAGATTGTTGAGATAAAAGAAGTTATTATAGAGAAAATACCCACAGAAGATAATCTTGCAGATTCTCTTAGTAAATGGCTAACTCAACAAAAACATGATAGGCACACCCGAGAGTATGGTGTCCAGATTCATACTAGTTGGCTATAGTGCAAGTGGGAGATTGTTAGGGATATGCCCTGTACCCAATTTGTGAATGGGCTATATGTACATATAATTGTAATATTTTCATTAATTAATAAAATGGCAATCTTTATTATACGTGTCTTACATAACTTATATGAATCATCAAACACTGTAATAAACCCCTTGGAGTAATAAGATGATGGCTTCCAAGCCTTATGAGAATCATTACTCTTAAACGTTTCTAGTTATAGTTTTGTGAATAATCTGGGCGTTCACAAAGCGGAGAGACTAGCATGATGATATGATCTACCCTTACGTGGGGTAGCCGATCTCATAGGCTACTAGCGGAGATCCGTCCACTTGGTGTATCACATGGATGCATGAGTTGCTCATGTCCATTGAACTGACCGCCGAAATGTTTCACATGGAGTGTTTCTCCAATGTGCTGTGAGAACTTTCATGTATTGATTGTATGACTAGTCCTTATAGTTGAGGGCTTTACAATCTTATGTGTGGATCAATTAACTTTGACATTCTCCTTCCCCGGTTCAAAAGATTTGGTCATAAGGGTATGATTGGGTCATTTGTTGAAACACATGAAGTTTGTAAAGATACAACAGAGAATCACCACTCTCTCGGATAATATTTTCTTATAAGAGTAGTATTCCAGTTCACGAGTTGATATGTATGATCAGTGCTTGAGACTGTGGCCGCACCGGAAGAATCATGTGAGATTCTTGGGTTAACACGATTAATGACACTATCAAAATCATACCTTTGACTATATGTGTTGGAAATTCTAATCCATGTCCCAAGATCAAAAGAGCAAACAAATATATATAATGAATGAACAATATTGAAGTATGGCGGAATCATACTCACAAAGATCGGAATACGGATGCGTTGATGAAATAAAATTTTCTCCTTTGTGCAGTGAAGGTTTCGGCCAAGGTGAGTGGGGAAGCTCCAAGCTTTCTTTGATCCTTCCAAGCTCAAGAATTAGTTTCCTATAACACCTTTGTATGATCCCTTGAAGGTGCTAGCCTTATATGTGATTTAATGTTCCAAACACACACACTTTCTTCAAGTTTTTGCAACAAAAACAGAAAAGTGAAAGGGATGTGAAACTTCACAAGTTTCGGTCAAGAGGTAATAGGAGAGAGTTTTATGATTTTTGTTACAAAATCAATTTATATTTATGCCATAATATTTATTAAATTAATAATAAACTTATGACACAAATCATGCAATGGCTTAGAGTGTCAAACACTCAAACTCCATGCAAAACCATTGAGTGTATTGTACACTATCACCATGCAATGTATTAACAATTAAATAATGCATAAAATGACATGTGTCATGTGGGCCCCACACAACCCAAATGAAAGTGGGCCCACGCGTACTCACGCGTTCGGGTCGATATTTCTGAAATACCGAACTTTCGTCGCGACGTTAATTAAATCGAATTTAAATAAATAATTGCGCCTAGCGAAATTATTATTTACGTCGCTAACGAATTAATTCTAAATTAACTCGTTTGCCCGAATTAAAATCTAATTTTAATTTCGCGTCGAAATCGAATTTCGATTATTATATCGAATATAATAATTTTACGATTAATTCCAAATTAATCGTTCTCTCTCTATGTATAGTACTTTATCCAAGATAAAGTCTCTCCGTAATTAATGCAAGATTAATCGAGTTTGAATCATACGTCATGGTGAATCTTCGGGAAGCGACCCAAGAGATCTCTGGATATGTTGGCAGTAAATACGGCCGTCAGATTATCCGAACACGTACGTACCAAGTACTACGTTTTTACCGATTTACAAGACAAGGTTAGCCTCTAGCAAAACGCCATGCCTACCCAATTCTCCAGAAATATTCTTATTGGAATATAAGATCTATAACAGGCGTAATATACCGTAGTATGTGTATACTGATCCAGTATCGGATGATCACATGTAAGGCCTGGGGCTGGAGATGTGTCTGCCCCGTACGATACATATATCGGACATCAAGCAACTAGTCTCTTTGAATCGGATAATCCTGACCTTGTCATATTATCCCGATGGTTGCAACCATTATAGAGTACTAGTTCTGTATCCTGCGCGATCATCATCTCCATATGTCTGAAGTGATACTTCCGTCTTGACATCACACCCAATACACTACGATTCCCGATAAACCTAGAAGAGGTGTACACAGAACCTGTTAAAGCCCTGGACGACCAAAACTAAAGTCTACCGATTGTCGCAAGTACTAGCGATGCAAGTCTCAGGTAAGACCATATGCACCTACCCTGAAGCGGACTCCCATAGACACGCAGACATACTACCAATGGGATTCCGCGGGGTCTATCCAGAGCGAAGCTGTTTTCCGTACCATCAGTAAAACACAACCTCCTACCGCACTTGCATAAGTATCCAATACTCAAATATATGAGAACTATGCTGTTGTGCCCTCACAACACGCACAAGTGTAGTACTAGTCTATTCCGCATTATCGATGTCCAATCTCGATAATACTACGACTAGGGATATTTAATGATTAAACCTTTATGGATTGATACTGTCTCATGTCATCTCAATCCGGAATTAATCATAGGGACTTTTACCATTTATATATCAAAGTAAATAAATTACAAAACGGTAAAAGGCAATTTCATTACTACATAGTTAATTTTGTACAATAATACAATATCATTTACAAAATAGTGACGCTATGGGTCATTACTGTCTAACAATATGGGTAGACACTTTCCATACCCTAGGTAAAACAGTGGGGATACAGTGAGGCGAGGGACCATATCATATGTAAATCACATACAGAATGGGTATATATCTTTCCTTCTTATTTGGGGGCCTTGGCATGTTGCTAGATGTCAACTTTGGTCATTGAAATCGAACTACCATCTGATCGGAGGATAATTTATGTTCGATTAAATTATCATGATTCATTTCATGTCCTACTTGAGGGGAACCCAAAAGGTCACACACAACAAAGTCGAAATCAATGGTTAACAATGCACAATACAAATTTAACAGCATATATGATTGCTGTAGGAATTGGTCATAAATGGTTCAATGTGTTTAATTATTAAAAAAATCATTTATTAGGTTCCATAGTGGCTTAGGGATTTTTGAATGATGATAAGGGAACTTTGGAAATTGGAATAAATAAATAAGAACGTGAATAGTAATATGAATAGTAAATTTTTTTATTTATTATTTGTTTTGAATTCCAATTCGGCCAAACCGTATTAGGGTTTTATAATCTCATTAAACCACTAAATTAAGATCCAATGGCTAAGATTAAATTAGATTTTATCCCACATCGGATTCTTAATTAATTTTGTTGTCTTTGGAGCACCTATATAAACCCAAAGAATTCTTTACAAGTTTTTGCAAACACCTTTCATATCATGGGTTTATATAAGTGAGCAACTCTAAAGTTTAAGAGTAAGCCACTGATTTTGAGGATCCTTAAGTCTAATTGACTATAGGAACCTTGAGTTAAAAGTTTTGAGGTATTTGTCTAGGCTAGCACCAAGGGAAAAATACGCGTGCACTCAAGACGTAGTCTTGCCGTTGAGTTTTGGCTTTGATGTGTGCATCTTTGGAGGCCACACACTTGGGTGGCTCTTTGGAACATGGAAGAGCTTGATGAGTTTGAGAAAAGCTTGTAGATTGGAGGGAGGACTTGATGAGTCTTCGGTTAAAGTAAGTCTTTTTCTTTCTTTATTTTAATTAGAGTTCTTATGATAGTTACCATGTTTAGGTTTATGTTCTTTGCATGTTTTATGAGTTTTTTATGCTTAGAATATATAGTAACATGCCTAGGCTTGTAGAATAATAAATAAATGGGTCTTGGGCAAAGGGATAGCGGCATCTTAATTTCTTCTTGATTTTCCGCTGCGCACTCATGGCCACTTCCCAACATGAATGTTTTGCTTGTTTCATGTCCCATGGTTGATGGTCATTACATTCTAAAAGGAAAAGATCGGAAGAAATAAATAACTCAGAACTTCGGCATATGAGATTAGGTCATATAGCTATAAACTCCTAAAAAAACTAGTTAAGGATGGTGTGATATCGGATCTAATCATAGAACCTTTCCCAGATTGTGAATATTGTATTCAAGGTAAAATGACCAATCCTCATTTAGTGGTGTTGGACCCGTGCTAATGATTTATTGGAACTTTGTATTCCGATGTATGTGGTCCTATAAATCTTGGCTGCCATGGGTGGGTTTCAATACTTGTAACTTTTATTGATGATTTGTGATGATATGGTTATGTGTTTCTTATGAAACACAAATCGGAAACTTTTGAAAAATTCAAAGAATATCGATTTGAAGTAGATAATAAACCGAAAACTCTTGAATACCTTCGATCAGATCAGGGTAGTGAGTACATGAGTAGTTAGTTCGTGAGTTATTTAAAAGAGAATGAGATTCTCGCTCAGTATGCTCCTCCAAGCACTCCTCAACACAATGGTGTTTCGGAGAGGAGGAGAATCGAACTTTATTAGATATGGTTCGATCGATGATGAGTTTTACTGATCTACCTATATACTTGTGGGGCCATGCTCTAGACACTGTCGATCATCTTCTGACAAAGTTCCATCGAAAGTCGTTCCGACCAGTCCGTATGTGTTATGGACTGGAAG